>JAZHYW010009062.1:0-159367 GCA_037355805.1 Ixodes ricinus
TAGCGCCTGCCTCCTACGCGAAAAGCCAGGGTTCGATTCCTGGCCGCGGGGACGCCTTTTTGTTGACATCTAATGTAATGTTCTGGTAAATTCGAGAACTCTGTTGCATGTTCGAGGTTAGAATGTTCTATGCGCGAACCTTCTACGCCGATTGTTCGAGAAGCCCACGCGTGTACAAAAGGGGCTCCGCGTGGCGAGCCGCAGTCAGTTTCGCCCCAGCGTTCGACTCTGCTCTTTCGCCGACTTCGACGCCCGCGACGCTCTACTGTTATCTTTTGTTTCCTTCTTTATTTTTGGGCGCAAGTTCGCCCCATTAAACGTTTAGTTTACTCAGTTATTCACCGCCTCATCACTTGTCATTCGTGACATTTTGGTGGAGGTGCTGGGTAACGTCGCATGCCCGTGCAGCGCTCCCTCCGAGTTCCCGCAGTGCAAGCCCGAACGCAAGCCCCCAAGAACCCAACGAAGACCAGACCGAGATCCGATCAAGTCGCCGGAACCTTGGCCTACCCCCGGAGTTAGGACCCTTGCCACCCAGGACCAGGCAAACAAGGAGGACGACGATGGCCAACCAGTCGGAGACCTCGGCCGCTCCTGCCGTCGTTTACCTGCCCGTCGTACCGCGGACGGCTGCTCCATTCCACGGCGAGCAATACGAAGACGTCGAAGACTGGATTGACCAGTATGAACGCGTTGCCCGCCACAATTGCTGGACCGACGAGCAGCGCCTGCACAACGTCTATTTTTCGCTTCGAGGGTACCGCCAAGCACTGGTACGAGAATCACGAGTCCTCTTTGACGTCGTGGGAAATTTTCAAGACCAATCTCAAGGCTACGTTCATCAACCACCACCGCCGAGAGAGAGCCGAGGATTTACTGCGAATCAGAACCCAGGGCCCCAACGAGAGCGTCACCGGCTTCGTAGAGGACGTTCTGCGCCTGAGTGCCCGCGCCGACCCTCGGGCTACCGAAGAGAAGAAGCTTCGAATTCTCATGCGCGGGGTGAGAGACGACATTTTCGGAGGCCTCGTCCGCAACCCGCCGGCAACCGTCGACGCCTTCGTCACCGAGGCAACAAACATCGAGCGCGCCCTCCAAGCGCGCGCTTCCCACTACCAGCGGCAGCCAAGCGTCCCTGCAACCGCTCTGCTTAGCGGCGAAAACTCTCCTGGTACGGACATCCGCGAAATCATTCGGGAGGTTGTCCGGGAGGAAATCCGCCGGTTGCTGCCAGCCACAAGCCGACCAGCGACGCTCTCCATCGCCGAGGTTGTGCGGGAAGAAGTTCAGAGAGCCACCCAACCAGAGGCTCCCGTCGCCGAGGCAGCCACCGGGGAGCCCACGTTGACTTACGCCGCAGTGGCCCGACGGCCACCGCCTCCTCCTCGCACCTATGTCGCGCCGCCCCGACGACAGTCTCCTGCGCCGCAGCACGACCGCCGCCGCGACGACCAGGTCCAGTACGCCTGCCCGGAGCCTCGCGCACCCCGCAAGACCGACGTGTGGCGAACGCCCGACCGACGCCCACTGTGCTTCCATTGCGGGGAAGCGGACCACATCTACCGCCGATGCCCATACCGACGACTCGGGCTACGCGGGTTCCACCCGAACGACCCGCGCCCCCGTCATGGTGAACGCCCCACTGAGATCGACGAGTACCTGCGACGGCCCCAGTCCCCCGAGCCTGCGTCCCGCCGAGAGTTCCGGTCGCCGTCGCCGCGACGTCCAGCTTCGCCAATGCACCGACCCCGACGTGAAAGCCTGTCGCCCCTCACTCCTCGCCGGGGAAACTAGGCGCGGCAACCCCTGGAGGTGGAGTTGCCGAAGACGACCGACGTAAAGAGCCTCCAAGAACGACGGAGCGCTCCCACTCTCCCGACACTACGCATCACAACGACGACCCTGCATCGGTGTCCAACAACCTGAACGTTGTTATCGACGGTCTCGACGCATCAGCACTCGTGGACACCGGAGCAGACTACTCAGTCTTGAGTGGGAGGCTCTCCCGCCGCCTTCGAAAAGTCATGACGCCGTGGGATGGACCCCAAATACGAACCGCAGGAGGACATCTCATCACGCCCGTCGGCAGATGCACTGCTCGCGTCGAGATTCACGGCGAGACGTGTCCGGTAAAGTTCGTCGTTCTACAAGACTGTTCCAGAGATGTCATTCTTGGCATGGACTTTCTGTGTGAATACGGCGCCGTCATCGACCTGGGTGAGAACAGACTGACGCTGCGGAAGCCTGTTCCGCCTTCAGAGAAACCCCAAACAGCGTCAGCCGCCGTCCGAGTCGCCACCGACCACGTGAACCTGCCGCCGCGATCAAGTGTTGTCGTACCCGTCGTGGCCGATACAGCTTCCTGCGGCGAAGTTGTCCTGGAAGGCAACCTTCAATTGCTCCTGGCAAGGGGAATAGGCGTCGCAAGAGGAGTAGCTGAACTTCAGGATGGGCGGACTGTGGTCCTCGTGACGAACTTTCGAAATGAAACGCAACACCTCACGAAAGGTGCAGCCGTGGGCCACGTCGAGGAACTTCGAAACGCCGCCGAAATCGCCACGATTACTGACGACACCTCACCACCTCAGCAAGACAGTACGTCGCCAGCGCAGCTCGACGTTGACCCTAAGCTCCCGGGCCCGGAACGACGGCAGCTGCTTAACCTCCTCGCCGAATACCGCGACTGCTTTGCGACGTCGTCGAAGGTACGCCAAACCGCCGTTGCGAAGCACCGCATCGTTACCGAGGACGACGCGCGCCCTGTGCATCGATCGCCGTACAGAGTCTCCGTTAAAGAAAGGGAGGTAATTCAGGAGCAAGTTCAAGAGATGCTGAGAGACGACATAATCCAACCTTCGAATAGTCCGTGGGCCTCTCCAGTCGTGCTGGTTAAGAAGAAGGACGGAACGCTTAGGTTCTGCGTGGACTACCGGCAGCTGAACGTGGTGACGAAGAAAGACGTCTACCCGCTCCCCCGCATCGACGACACTCTAGACCGGTTGCGCCACTCTCGATATTTCTCATCGATGGACCTGAAGAGCGGCTACTGGCAGATCGAAGTCGACGAACGGGATCGAGAAAAGACAGCCTTCGTCACGCCGGACGGACTGTACGAGTTCAAAGTGATGCCCTTCGGACTATGCACGGCGCCAGCAACGTTCCAGCGTGTCATGGACACCGTACTGGCAGGGCTGAAGTGGCAGAGCTGTCTCGTCTACCTTGACGACGTCGTAGTGTTTTCAACTGACTTCGACGAGCACTTGCGACGACTCCGAGCTGTTCTCCAAGCCATACAGACCGCCGGGCTCACCCTCAAGGCGTCGAAGTGCCGGTTCGCCTATGACGAACTGAAGTTTCTAGGCCACGTGGTTAATAACGAAGGCGTCCGCCCAGACCCTGAGAAGACTCGCGCCGTCGCGGCATTCCCAGCGCCGAAAGACAAGAAGGCCGTGCGAAGATTCCTCGGACTTTGTGCCTACTATCGACGCTTCGTTCGGGATTTCGCAAAGATTTCCGCACCGCTCACAAACCTCACGAAGGACGCCGAGAAGTTCGAATGGGCCGAGGAGCAGCAGCAGGCATTCGACGAATTGAAGCGAAGACTCCAGACTCCTCCTGTCCTTGGACACTTCGATCAGGATGCGGAAACCGAGATTCACACGGACGCTAGTAATGCAGGACTTGGAGCGGTACTGGTTCAAGTACAAGAAGGAACCGAGCGAGTCATCGCCTACGCAAGTCGGACATTGTCCAAGGCGGAGAGAAATTACTCTACGACTGAAAAAGAATGCCTTGCGGTCGTCTGGGCAATCACGAAATTTCGTCCGTACTTATACGGGAGCCCGTTCCGTGTAGTCACGGACCACCACTCGCTCTGCTGGCTTGCGAACCTCAAGGACCCGTCAGGACGCCTCGCTCGATGGAGCCTCCGACTGCAAGAGTTCAACATGACCGTGGTCTACAAATCAGGCCGCAAGCACAGTGACGCCGACTGCCTGTCCAGAGCTCCCGTCGAAACACCTTCCGGCAGCAGCGACGACGATGACGACGAGTGTTTCCTGGGCGCAGTGAACACCGACGACATGGCCCGACGTCAACGAGGCGATCCTGAGCTGCGCGCACTAATAGAGCACCTGGAAGGGCGCGGAAGTGCCATACCACGTGTTTTTTCACGCGCCCTGCCGACCTTTGCCATTCGACAAGGTGTACTCTACAAAGAAAACTTCGGGAACAATAACTCGCCGTGGCTGCTGGTAATCCCGACCGACCTTCGGGAGGAGATCTTTCAAGCCTGCCACGACGACCCGACGTCTGGACACCTTGGTTACAACCGGACACTGGCCCGTATCCGTGAAAAGTATTACTGGCCCAAGCTCCCGAAAACCGTCCACCTATACACACGATCATGCCATGAATGCCAGCGACGCAAGAAACCTCCGACGAGGCCGGCCGGACTCCTGCAGCCAATTCCTCCGCCAACAGCACCTTTCCAGCAGATCGGAATGGATCTACTTGGCCCATTTCCGCCGTCGACGTCGGGAAATCGCTGGATCATCGTCGCCACAGATTATCTCACGCGGTACGCCGAAACGAAAGCCCTTCCTTCCGGGACTGCTGTGGAAGTGGCCAAGTTTTTCATTGAATCCATCGTCCTCCGGCACGGCGCTCCCGAAGTCCTGATCTCAGACCGTGGATCCTCGTTCATGGCCCAGCTGACACAGGAAGTCCTTCGTCTCAGCCACACCAGCCATCGTCGCACCACGGCGTACCACCCGCAGACCAACGGGCTGACGGAAAGACTCAACAAGACCATCGCCGACATGATCTCCATGTACGTCGACGTCGAGCACAAGACATGGGACGAGGTGTTGCCGTACGTCACTTTTGCCTACAACACGGCCGTGCAAGAGACCACCGGGGTTACACCCTTTCAACTGGTTCATGGTCGCAAAGTGACGACAATGCTGGACGCCAATGTTACCCCACGAACCGGCTGTCGACGGAAGCGACGACGCCCAGGTGGTTACCCAACGGGCAGAAGAAGTCCGTCAGCTCGCCAGACTCCGGATTCAAGCCCAACAACGTATCGACACTGGCCGCTACAACCTTCGTCGTCGGGACGTCCACTTCCAGCCCGGAGACAGGGTATGGGTGTGGACACCGATCCGCCGCCGTGGTCTCAGCGAAAAACTGTTGAAGCGCTACTTCGGACCCTACAGAGTGCTTCGTCGACTCGGGGATCTGAACTACGAGGTGATGCCCGACGGAACACGGACTTCATCACGCCGCCCACCACGACCAGAAGTCGTCCACGTCGTGCGCATGAAGCCGTATTACGCTCGATAGGACTGTGGACCTTATGTGTTCCAAATGACGCCTTAGCTTACCATTCTTTTTGTTTGCTTTGTTTTGTTTTGTGCTGCATCGAGGCGATGCACTTTTTAAAGGGGGAGTAATGCCGCGCGCGCAGCTTGCCAAGTAGGCAGCGCGCGCGTGGCCTAACGGTTATAGCGCCTGCCTCCTACGCGAAAAGCCAGGGTTCGATTCCTGGCCGCGGGGACGCCTTTTTGTTGACATCTAATGTAATGTTCTGGTAAATTCGAGAACTCTGTTGCATGTTCGAGGTTAGAATGTTCTATGCGCGAACCTTCTACGCCGATTGTTCGAGAAGCCCACGCGTGTACAAACGGGGCTCCGCGTGGCGAGCCGCAGTCAGTTTCGCCCCAGCGTTCGACTCTGCTCTTTCGCCGACTTCGACGCCCGCGACGCTCTACTGTTATCTTTTGTTTCCTTCTTTATTTTTTGGGCACAAGTTCGCCCCATTAAACGTTTAGTTTACTCAGTTATTCACCGCCTCATCACTTGTCATTCGTGACAATATCTTCTTTTTATTTGCCATTTCACCGTCACTGGTGGTTTCTCAGATGAACTGACAAGGGTCATGATGACAGCATCAATTTAGCAAAAAAAATATATTTGCAAACAATCACTATCCGCCAAAGCATCCTAGAAATTAAAAGGTAAGAACAGCTTGAGCACTCTCGCTCTCGGTATACTGGCGACACTGCAGCGCTGCGTGCTGCGTTTTCACCGTTCCGGCCATTGATCATTTGTGCTAATCTCTTTAAGGGCCGACAGTACATTCAAGCTTCCCTTCTCAGGCAGGTAAAACTCCATAATCACTCAAAAACAAGGCAAATTTTTTAGACACAAGCCCATGTCTTCTTTCTTACACAGTGGACAGAGATCCAATTGTAGCGATACACGTCTGAACACAAACTTCACACGGCCAGAATCCCAGACTAGGTTGTTGTTTCGAGTTCGAACACAATCTGTGCATGCTCAATCAGCTATCTCTTTCTATGAAGTGCAATGGCTGAATGTTTATGCACCATGCTGAAAAGAAGACATGACAGCATGTCCATACAAAGTTTTCCCCCTCTTTGTCGTAATGTGGCATTATGCTTTGCATGTAGCTCCCATTTTTTCCTTTGCAGACAACCTCCAAAGCGATCAGGTGGGAGTCACTCACCCCACCCCTGTGACTAATGTGGACTGAGTGCAGCTGGGACATGGTATCTGCAGCTTCCGTGCTTGGGCTGGCCTCGTCCATTCGGCTGCCGGTCGGCCGGCGAGACTTGGCGCTCAGGAAGATCACAGAGTCACTGCACGGAGACGTAGCCGGATAGCCCCACAAGACATGCTATAACTATGACAAAGCAATAGGGTTGCCACCTGCCCGGTTTTTGAACGACATGGCAGGTTTTTTAGATGACAGGCGAGTTGCCAATCTATACCTAAGGAGGGGGATCGGTGACTGAGCAGGCCAGTGCACAACAGCTCGGAGCACAGAGCGAAAGCTCGCGCTGCATAACCCAGGAATCCTTGGTTCAATCCCCACCCCTGCCCGTTTCGATATGGATGAGCATCGTACCGGCGTGCGGTCGATGTTCATCATACTGGTCTTGCGGTCGTGTATCACTACTCCAAGGTGCACGTTAAAGAAGGCTAGTGGTTGTACTGCACTGGCTAAATTGCTGATCTACAGCTGAGAGACAAGTCGCCCATTGAGGCAGACTAACTTCAAGCTGCACAAACATACACACAACACAATTTTATACCAAGACTGACCTTCGTTTGCCGTTTTTTTTTTCTTCTTCTCAACTATCCAAGAATGAAATATTTTTTTGCAGGCATTTATTAACATATTCAAACTGCCAAAGCAACAACAACCACAAAAAAAAAGTGTCACAAAGTAGAGAAAATACCGATGTGGGCGAGTGAGCAAACTAGAAAAAGAATAACATAAAGAAAAAAAGATTAACACAATTTGAGAATTAAAATGACCACTGAGTGGGCTCAGAAGCAAACGGGAAAATGAGAGAAACGGAAAAAGTGGGAAGCCGGCGCTTGCGGAAGTGTAGGGAATACAGGACTGTCCTGTCCTCCCGCTAGCTGTGCCTTCGGGACATGTTGGTTTTACGACTTCTAAGAGTTGTCAGCATCTTGACAAAGACACGCACAGTGCTATTGCTCGTCCACGGAGGCGGGCGCAAAAGATTGGCAGAAAATGAATTTGTCCCACACTCTCGTGAGCGCTGCAGTTCGCAGCAAAAGTGCGAAGGGCACTCGGCGGTCTTTGTGCAGCTTGTTTACACTCCGATTCTTTTTGCAGTTTAACGTCAGCCAGGAGGCATATATTCACCCCTAAGCTGATAATGCAGTGGGCACTATACCCTTGCCAATCAATCAGCCGCCTCCTCTTCATCATCTAATCCTGCTCACTGCACGTTGGTATGGATAGGAGCGGGAACACATGGCGAAAAATAAATGTGTGATGGGTCAAAGGAGCATAAAGTTTCTATGCATTGCCAGTTTAGGGGTGGATGGAGTCTTTGTCCATTCATAAAGCAACAAGTGTCGTTTGGGCCATGGTTTTGAAAGAGGGAGAAATGCTGGCGTCCGAGGCTTGCGACGACGCGTCTTCGGAGTGGGTCGAGTGCTGCCTTTGTCTCCCACACTCACTGTGCCCCCAGCCGGCTTGGGGAAACCAGAAGAGTATCTGTAGGAATATACCCACTTGGAGCTGCGTGCCCCGTTTCTTCTTTCGCAGCCTCTCTCGTAGAGAGCTTTGTCCAAGTGTATTATCATAGGACAGAGGAATGGTCGAAGCCTGTGAGGTCAAGGTCATATTTGGGGAGGCCGGTTCTAGCAATGCATGAAGGAATAGCAGTCGGCACCGTTGCTTCCCCGACGTGTGCTTTCTCCTAGTGGAAGCGCGCTTCCTGCCTACTGTCACCTTCCCTCCCCTCACCCCAAACAACAACAACAAACAAAGCTGGGTCTGGGAGGTCCTTGTGCAGTATCTCATTCAACTGAAGACTTCAAATTCATTGGTGTAGTGCAGAGAGGTCCCTCCCAGCTTGATCGCGCTATTTTGCAAACGCTTTCTTTCATTTTGATAAAACACGTGTAAGAAGTCCAGTAACTTGCGCAACAGGTCCGAGCATTTTGAATCCTACTGCTATTTCAATTTATTGAAATTTGACTTCTTTAGTTGGTCTATATCAGGGGTGGCCAAACTGCAGCTCGCGAGCCGCATGCAGCTCATCGCGGGTCCAAGTGCGGCTCGCGGCTTTCGGCGTGAGCGTGCCCCCTTCCCCTCCTGTGTTCCAAAGACGAAAAGAGTCCTAGAATTAAAAAAAAAAGCTGACAGTCTTGGCAGCTTTGTACTACACTACGTACATACAGCTGGACTGCTCTTTGACTCATTGATGTGTCCAGTGACACTGTTTCCTTTATAGTTCTAGAAAGAATTTCGAACAGCATACGCATAACGAGCATCAGGGGCCGTGGCTGACTAGCAAACCAGCCGAAGCATTCATTTTTGCTTAGCGGTTAAAGTAACGTTCTGCTGCTTGGTGTTATTTCTTGCAGTAACAAATTATACTTGTCCCCTTTGGAAAGCACTGTTGCCTCCATATCGTTTCTTTTTAAAAGTAGCCTCCCCATCCCCCTCTTTTTTTCCTGGGGCTCTTTGAACTTTTGTTGTTTTGTCTCCGGCTTTAACCCCATGTCACTCTGGCCACCCCTTGTCTATATCATGATATTTTTCTGTTGCTTTCGGAGGTTTATATTTAAAGGGCAGCTCCGCTCAATTCCGAAGATTTCGGGATAATGAGTGATTTCATAATTAAAAGCACTATAAAAAGACACTACGTCATTTCTGTCGCGAAAAATGAGGTATATATTGTTAAATCTAATTTTAAACACGAGCAAAAATCGAAACCGAAACTTTGGCTCCATCTGGCAACCTTGGCCTCAGGCCGCCAAGAACATGCTATCACCAAGGTATCAGATGTCACGTGATTCTCTACGGAACGATGGGCAGGATTGGGGCGGGTGTGTGCCAGGCGGAAGTATCATCTGCACCGTACTCTTCACTACGTTTTGGTGTCTACGACATTCCCTGACGTTTGCACAACTGCGGCATAAGTCTGCGCACCCAGTGTCCGTAGTGTGAACGAAACTCCGAGAGACAATAATCACAAACGGTGAGACGACGACGGTGGCTGTGATGCGGGAGACGGCGGTAACGGTGGGACGGCTCCCGACAAGCGTGCTGCGCAGGCGCGTTACGCCAATCACGTGGACGTCGCTGAGCGCTGAGAGGAAATGCTGCTGACATCACCCGTTGGATTGCCCGGAGAAGTAAAAAGAAGCAAAAAGGGGCAATGGTGGTGACGTTTAGCTCAATGTTGGCTACGCCCACTCCGTAGCCTTGACTGCGCTGTTAGTTGTGCCTCAATTCCCCAGCTCGAGTCAGCCAATTTTGGCAACTTGGCGAGTTGCAAAGTTTGTCAGACAGTTTAAGAAACATTTAGACAGAACTAGGTCATAATATTTGGAACATGGTCTTCCTAGGTGATACTGAAGAGGACTGCATTGTTTCTCAAGAACAAAATAGAAGCGGTGTTGCCCCTTAAACCTGTCTTCACACGTAGATACACAAAGGGAGCTACGCTTTGTAATTTTGCATGATAAAACGGACCTGTGAAATAAACCTTTGACAAAAAGTTTAGAATGCTATGTGCAGGAGCACATTTTTATGGCCCATTTTAGATTGAGCCTGGGTATTTCAATCGTCCTATATATATATTGTTCATCTATCCTAGCATATAAGACTACTACATAAATATGAGACAGGTATGTTTTCGCTTCCAAAACTATTAAAGGTGCTTACTAATGTCCAAAGGTGGCTATTTGGACTTTGAAAATGCACAAAAGGAAATGAGTCCTATATATGCGAGCATAAACTCTATTCATCTATAATCAGACATTCATCACTAATCTCATGTCATGCTTTAGTTGAGAGCATAAATGTGAGATTATTGCAAACAACTAGCAAGAGGACTAATTCTCTCATTTTTGCTGCTGCTAATCCCAAGAGCTGTTGCCGCACACAAACTGTTTTGTAAGTAGCAATGACAGTCATAGGAGCAGTGAACACAGTAATATAAGTGCTTCTTCACAATACTTGCTCACTGGTCAGACAACTATTTCACTATAGTAGAGAAGCTGAGCAAGAGGCATCCAAGGACCCACCTCTGCACCATGTTTGATGTGGCTGGTCTCGACACACTGCTGCTGCGACTCAGGTTCTCCACAACTGAAAGCAGAAACCCAAATCATCAACCAAGAAGTAGAAACCGGCATAGCCAAACAATAGTCTGGCTATGCCGGTTTGCATGTTGCATACAAAAATATGCAACATTCACTGCAAGCCATGGATACAATAATGTTCGGCAATTTGAGCCCTTACAAGAAACGAGCAGACTAAAATATAGGAATCAACAAAAGCACAAAGAGAAAAGTGAAAATGAAAAAAGCAGGATGCCAGCACTGCCAGGAATGTCACCGTGATGCTGCAAGTTCCAACAATAAGCTGTGCAAACTTGTTAGAGAACCAGGCTCACCATAGGCTTTGTCATTACTGCCGTTCCGTGTGCAGCAATGCCATATAACCACAGCTGTCAGGATGATCACAATTAGGCCAATGGCACCTGCATAACAAGACGAGAGAAGAACATTAAGTGTGTGACACACAAGACTACAAATTTTCAATTGCCTGTTTTGTTAATTTTCTAGTACGATGCTAGAAATTCTCAATTTTTAGGGACCATGCTAGCCACTATTATCAACTCAACATAGAAAGACCATACGAGATTGTGTCAGCTTTGTTAGATCAACACTTCACCCCACTGAAAAACAGACATGAATACACATGCCCAATACCTCTCATCCTGTATGTTATACCACCATAAGGTTAGACAGTTGCAGTCATGCGATTCACCCCAGTCATTTCGTAGCACCTTTTGGAGTAGCCAAAAGTAAATTATGAAGCAGCAAGAAGCACTTTTGGAGCACAAGCACACACTTCATTTTTATTCATACCACTGTGTTGGCCTATCAAACTAAAAAATGGGCATGTTTTGCATTCACAGTTCTGTATAACGGCAGGTTTGATATCCTTGAAGACAGAACTAGCTGTTTAGTTTCACATAGAAGCGCTAGGCACAGCAACAAGATGCAGATCGATGAAG
Organism: Ixodes ricinus; assembly: GCA_037355805.1. Classification (NCBI taxonomy): domain Eukaryota; kingdom Metazoa; phylum Arthropoda; class Arachnida; order Ixodida; family Ixodidae; genus Ixodes; species Ixodes ricinus. Next base: position 11,604 of record JAZHYW010009062.1, read on the forward strand.
GACAGTATGAACTGCTGTGAATGGTAATTTTAGGTACAATATAAAATGTAAACCAAATAGTATATTCCACTAAAAAAATGTTAGAATAATTTTGAGCTGACAAATTGATGTTTCATTCAGTTTCTAAAGGCTGTGGTAAAACAAAAATTCTTAATTAAGATTAAAAACTTTCAGCTTTTCCACTCTGGTGAAGAAGGAAGACCAGCGAAGCTGTACTACGATGGGAATAAAGTGATGGTCGGCCACAAGTCGGCAAGCCAGCTGTGGACAAGCGGCTGGAAAGGAATTGCGCCACCTATGAGCGACGGCGCAACCAGACAACCGGCAAACACAACACTTTGGACAGCTACCGCCATCTATGAGCGACGGCGGCAACCAGCAGTGTTGTGTCAACATTTCTTTGCAGACAAGCACGATCCTCTGGAAACTAGCCCTTAACCCATTCGCTACTCACGGCGTCACGCGCTGGCGACCTCATACCGCACGTATTTTCTTAAAACAGGGCCACACTAGGCCATTACTGTTTTACTTGTATAATAAGCTTTTACAGCAAAACTCAGTGCAGAAAACAAGAAAACATGTTTATTTACGTGCTTAAGTGGTTCGTTTAAGTAACATTCAAATCACTAGGCACTTCTCAGCATTCTTGCCGTCATATGAAGGACATCGAAGCACTCCAGTCTTGGTTGCTTAGGCAGTCGCACAACCAGAGTACGCAATCATTGTCGTGATCCGGACTCAGAACTGCTGTCGGAATGGCTAGCGAGCTTCGACAGAAGGCTCGGAAAACTCACTATGACACCACCAGACGTCGCGTCATCATCGCTGTTGACGAGGAAAGTCTATGATTTCATCGCCAGAAAGGCCACTGCCGTACACTGGACGCTGCTTATCTTCGTTGCCAGCAGGCAATCGATCGAAAAGCAGGTGAAGACACACAAAAGAACAAGCTCAAATAAGCAGAGCGAACAGAAGGACCTCGTCATCTGTTGGCCTAATGTATCCAACTACACTACCCCAAGTCTACATAGCACGCCATCTATGAATGGCGTCTTTAAAAGCAGAAATTCATGCAGACCGGCAAATCGCCGGTTTGGCAATATGGCCCCCGACGGCATGCCCGGCGATTCGCCGGCTTTGTACGATGTTAACAGCTCCGCTGTAAAAAAAACTTCTGTTCTTAAAATATGAAAATTAACGATATTTTGTATGTAGAACTTCATAATAACAGAGATTAGCATGTGAACGATAAGTATGCCTTCTTAAAACAATTCAGCCAAAGTTGTTCAGGTTATTCCCAAGCTTCCTCCCACTGCTTCACCTAATTTAGTTTTAGTTTATTCTACTGACTGTACCTCAAACGGATAAAACATATATAGAGGTGACAACTAAACAACGGAGTTCAAATAAAGATAAACCTATAAAGCAGTTCATTAAAAATTTTCATGCGAGTACCCTCGCTAAATCACCAATTTGAAAAAGATGCATATAGAATACCGCAGTCCATCATAAACAATTGCCACAGCATAATTCAGAAATTTTTACTACAACTAAGAGCTGCTACATTAATACTCACGAAGTTCCTTTTTATAATATACCCGACACTTGCGTGTACTAAAGAGATACTGAACCGAAATTTGGATTTTGCAAAAAAGGCCGCAAAAGCGTTGAACGGGACTCTACAGACTTCAACACCTCACTATACATCAATATCTCAAACGGATGACCGTATTTTATCAAAAGAAGGCGCGATCAAGCAAAGACACTGACGTCACGATCCTCCTGGAACAATTGAGCATGAGGAAAGCTGGCCTCGCTTCGGCTCACCAACTTGACGGGACAAAGCAAGGAGGAGAGAGAATGAGAATCGTGACGTCACGTCTCGTCGGCCTTGTTAGCCGTGTTCAATCGCGCATTTCTTTTCCAAAAATACTTCTACCCGTTAGAGATAATGCTGTACAAGTGGTGTTTTTGGGTTCTGCAGCGTCCTGCTTATCGCTCCAGCCCTGTTTTGTGAGCTCGAAATTTCGGTTCAGTATCGCTTTAACGTTCCGCTCTGGGGGAATGCTTTCCCTTTAGCACTCGCATGCACTGCAGCGAAGCAAGATACGCAAAATTGCAATGATTACTTCACGGTTATCGCTTCACTGCAGTACACAAGAGCGCAGTGAGGAGCACACTAACAAAGCTAACTTACACACCACAGCAGACTAGGAACACAAGAGATATTGTGGAAATTACGACTACTGTCAGTGTTTGACACTGATAGAGAGATCAAATAGGATAGTACAATATTTATGGCTGAAATCGAAAATTCTGAAAATTGATACAAGCCTACCACAACGATCCGGACGTGCAGCGGGGCCTGAGCCATTATATTTTCAGTATATAATAAAGTGAAATCAAGTTTTGGGACAATGTTGGCAGAAAGTTCCTCACATCTGGACTAAATGTAGCAGGATGTAGCAGGGTAAGCCCTTTGGAGCAGTTTAGCACAAATGGCACAGCAATCACATCACTGTAGTTGTGCCCAAATGATACAAGATAACCAACCACGTGATTAGCAATACTTGAGAAGTGGATCGCAAAAGAAAACAATTTTATCATTGAGCATGTCAGCAGAAACATCAATATAGTTTGAACAAAATATGAATTGCCCGCTTCTGGTTTACATTTTGAAATATATCATCAAATTTATATTGGACAGATATTAATGACTGTTCTTTGTTAATTTATCAATGTTGTTGACCATATACCGAGAGTCATAGGAAGAATCCATTCCCATAAGCAGTAGTACTGTGCTTATGAGAATGGATTTGTTACCTAGTATCATTTGGGCACAACTTCCTAACTTTTGCGAGCAGTCACTCCTCCAACTAAGCAAGTGACTCCCAAAGCACCATGTCATCATACAGGGTATCTAGCAAAATATTATCTTGAAATTCCCTGACTTTTCCAGGTTTTGCCTGACAATTTCAGGTGAAATTCCCTGACCACTGTAGAGGCGTCCGCGCCCGCACAGGTGTGGCCCAGGAAGCATGAAGTGAGGTACTTCGCCTTCAACAGTGCCACTGCTAGTGTCGTCCCAATATTCGACAAGCACATCCATCTGTTGCTTCTGAGTCACTTTGTTGAGAGACTCGTCAAACAAAACAACTACAAAATGCACACTGGCAAGGCTTGATAGCAGCTTATTCCGAAAGTAGGGCACAATACCATGGCAGACGGTATTTCCTACCTTGTCCTTCGCTAACTGAAGTTTTGCAGCGAGTTCCCACGCGGGAAACATGAGAGAGACGACTGAGGCCGATGCTGCTGTAGAACAAAGGGATCCGTGAATCGCTATCGAGTTTAAGCACCAAATTATTTCGGCCTTTGTCACAGCGCTCTTCAGTAGAAAGCCGCTGATCAACGTCTTCACACTTGTGGTGGCTGCAGGCTCCTCAGGGGCACATGTGCGGTCTCCGTTACATCCGGCCGAAACGTTCGTTGCTGCCGTAAAAAATGACAGAAGTCCAGATTGGGAACGAATTGACTGCGACTTCAAAGCAGCAAGGTGCTTTTAGCTCGATGCGTGACTGGAAACTGCCGTGTTTTCCATGTTGCTCAAAGAAAACATTTTGCGGCACATTGAGCACTGAGCACTGTGAGGATCACTTTGCAGGGGCTTAATCCAACTTGCATATTCCGATATATTTGGATTCGCCCAGTCCAGATTAAACAAGCGCTTTCTGGCCGCCGACATCGTCAACGAAGAGGCCACTTCCGGAAACACGACGCTCAACGACACACGTCAATAACAGAATGTATGGCCGCACAGCCGCCAGATGCACACCACCCTGTGACGCGCACTTTCGGACACTTTCGGATCGGATTGGATTGAATTGCGGTCTGCGGCTTTCCCATTTGTTGCTAAATCTAGTGTCTTTAACTGGATTTAGCCTAGTGTCGTGCCCTTAATCCAATCCAATCCAATCCAATGCATGGCTTGGACTGAATTTGTCAGCTGTTCCCTGTGCATCGGGTAGCATACACTACATCGGGTGAGCAGAGCCCGCGTTCCGCTCTAAGCAGTATTGCCTATTTTTCTGCCTCCAAGTCGTCGAGCCTTTGCTCAGGGAAGTCGATGGCGTTTCCGGCTCATTTTCCCTGACTGGGCTCGCTTTTTGACAATTTCCCTGACAATTCCCCGATTTTTCCTGGACAATTAAAATTTCCCTGACAATTTCCGGTTTTCCCGGTCGCTAGACACCCTGTCATAGCACCACACCCTGATTTCAGATTGATTTTATTTGTTTTTCTCAGCAAATACCACTCTGCAACGAAAAAAATATTTGGTAGTGTCTTAGCTCTATAATCAAATGTATTTTTTTACTATTTTTACAATCAAATAGTTTGCATTAAATCTTTTTTTTGTGTGTGTATAAGGAGGTGGAAGCATGTATAATTAAGAAAAAAAATAAGTGTTTATGTCATAACCACATATAGTGTGATTTGATGTAGCAAGGCACATTGCTAGATACAGCACACCACGTGAAGATAACTTGTTGTTCCATTGAGCCACTCCACTACTCCTGACAGGCATGTTCAAGGAAGAAAACTAACCATGGGAGGTGGGAGTCTGAAGCACAAACACACACAGCTGTGGGGCGTACCTGTGGCAGCCCCGACTAGAATGGGGAGGTCCCTGGAGTGGGTCACACCCATGGAATCCCAAAAGGAGGTGGGGGTTTTCTGGGCAGAGGCGTTGTTCTTGTCCATGTAGGCCAGCATGGTGACACTCTGCTGCAAGATGATGGGGTGCCGCTTGCCCTGGCCGCCACGCAGTGGGTCCTCCCATGCTGGACAGACCATGCACAAGCTTTAAAGGGGTATTGCGACAAAATTCTAGCGCCTATTTTATTGTCTAAATGACAACTATACTTTGGCAACACCATCAAGACACCAATTTTTGTCCAAAAAGACACCAAAACTTTATTTAAAACGAATAAACCAATTACCAGATTGCACCTGGTGGATGTTCCCAAAGCTACTTCGAATGTTGTTACGTCAACATTCCCATAAAGCAGATTCGCACCGCTCGCGCACTCCCTGTCGAACTTGGCTGAGCCGGATTTCCCTTCTCTCCCGCACATATTCAACTCCTGTGAGGAGAGGAAATGAGACTGAGAATGGGAGGAGGTCAGTGGAGTTTGAACAGTTTGAGGCGCAGGTGAGTCACTTTTTCGCATCCGCTGGCATTGCCCAATCAGTCCTCGGGCATCACAAACAGCTTGATTGTAATACGTTGACGCCACCAAGTGGCGAAGCTCATAACCACACCAGTTTCCCCGTAGCCTTTCCCTTGCTGGGAAAAGTGACATCACAAATCCGCCAAGTCTCCCGTGATGCACCCTTTGATGGCTGCTCTTTCAGCCCTCGCTAGAATTGGCCGCTTGGAGCAAAAAATATAACCATCCCTTTAAAATACAAATGTGTGGTCCCCAGGTATGGTTGATCATGTCAAACTTATTTCTGAACATAAAGCATATTTCAATTTCCATTTCAAAATACCTTTAAAGTGCTTTTTGTAGAAGCTTGCTTTTGACGTCTTATTTTTCGTTGGGCTTTAGTCAATAAAAATTATCAGTTCTAGACGGCAAGATGCCCAGTAAACTCATCAATAGAAATATACGGGCACCATTTTCCCTTGGAGGGGTGGGGGGATAATTTTCAGGTCCCCATCACCTCCATAAAATTTGACCAATGAAAATAGTTAATTATGTGCAGATTCTAAAAGTTTCTATTATTCCTCTATTTAGGCAATAATACTATATTTATATCTTGACAAAAACGTCATATCTTTGGGTGTAGGAAATGATACACGTTTGCAAGAGAGGCTCCTGCGGGCTGTCATTTTGAGTCGTGCTGGCGCCGCGTAGCGTTTCCACCATGCTGGGGTACGCCAGGGGCATGTCATTGGGGTGTGCAATTACAAGATGGCGGCGTCTGCTGAATCATTGACGGTCAACATTAGCGACACACTTACTGTTTCGGAACACAGGAGGAGGTATCCACACAGAAATGTTGCATCAAATATTGTAGGACGGGGCATGTTTAAGGGTTGGGGCTGACTTTATAACGATCGCAGCCTCTGTTCCAGCACGCCGTGGAAGCCAGAGCTGCTGCAAGCGCAGCCATCGTTGATGCAATGGCCATGTGGCTTCTGGCGCATTCTGATGAGCACTTTGAGATTTTAGATATTTATGTAATTTTTCGATTTGTTACTGATTTAGGTATTTTATTTAATTGTTGGTGCTCTTTTGCAGCCAAAGACAACACCTGTATGTTTTATAAATATTTTTTTAATTTCTTTCTGTGCTCAGTGGTGTATGCTTCAGCAAGAAATGCTTGGCAACATTGTTTGACAAGCAGCGAAAGTCCTGGCTGAAGAGTAGGTCCACCCCACCTTGGTGCGCGGTTCGAGGTTAAACCGGGATTTCACTTGCAAAAGTGTATAGACAATATGCGAAACTGCTTAGAGGCCTCCCCCTGATTACGCCACTGGCGTGCGGCCATCTTGGTAGCGTCAAGTTCCTTGTGTATCGGTTTCTCAGCATTTCAAGGGCAGTTGTGGTCTGTCAGTGATTGTGATGTAATAACTTGGGTTTTTCGACTTCCAATCACCCATCATGGACGAAGGACTCAACAGTTGTGCTTTCCATTCCTGAGAAGTCTTCCAATTCTTTTTTCAAGGCAGAGGTGCGAGTTAGGCTGTTTAGTGGTAGACGCATATCGACGACCATCTTAACTCCCCAATACGTGCTGGCAAAAGCTTCAATCGATTAAAAGCTCCAAGTTCCTTGGAAGCAAACTGCACCTCCAGTGTTATTTTTCAGGCATCGCAAAGAGCTCAAATCAGTGTTGCTGAATCGTGAAAAATTTTTCATAAACATAGCTCCAAGGGACAACAGGGAACTAAACTCGAATGCATGTAAAATAATGAATATATGTTTTTAAATTTATATTTTACACGCATTCAAAGTAAGTTCACCTTTACCCCCTGGCACTAGGCTTTCCACATGAGGTTGGAAATTTCCCGCAATTCGGCAACACTGGCTCAGATCGGTTTAGGATTTCTAAAACACAACGTTCGCAAAACTATCCGTCGAGCTCTTCTGCAATAAACGAGAGTTTGATCTCGGCTATGGCAAGAAACAAATGAGAGGCTCTGAAAGGAAGTTGGTGTCGCCGGTATTTCTCCCACTCTCCACTCGATGTCCGGAGCGTCGTATCGCTTTATTGCCGCAGCCGAGATCAATGCATTAGCTACTGCGATAAACCTAAGGAAGTGATGTAATCAAACGTGGCATTTGATAAAACTCACAAGAAAATCCCGCCTCTGTGAAAGTTGTGTCTGTTCTGTTTCCCGCTGTCCGTGTCTGTTCTGTTTCCCAATCTGCATCCCTGCGTTCTAATGATTATTTGACCAACACTCTCCTGCTTAGTTTTAGAGCTAGTGATGTTTAAATACCTTGTTTATCGACGCCAGATCAAGTGTCTAACAATTGCTGCTATGCAATATACTATTTTCTGGTTGTTAGTGATTGTTCTTTTTTTGTTTTGTTTTTTATGACTTTTTACTTTGCATTTCCTCGCTTAGTCTGGTCCACATACACTGAGCTGCTTTTGCATCATGAAAAAAGCAGGCCAACCCTACAACGTGCACCAGAAAAGAATGCAAATTCAGAAATTAATGCAGTAAAACTTCATGAAAGAATTGGGACTCAATAATAATTGAAAATGAGCATGTTGGTAAATAGATATGAATACATAAAATGTATTTGTATCTATTCACATAGAATGGCACGACTAACCAGCTGTGTCATTTTATGTTGTTGCTAAATGAAAGAAGCTCTGTTATCCTTTCATGTATTTCTAACTAGGACTCCGTTCAACAGTTATAAGTGTGTTTGCGCCGTGCGAGGAATGTCGGCACGTTTTTTTGTCTACGCTTTTTGTTGTCAAAACCTGTGTAAATTAGCAAAGGAAAAAAAAAAAATGTGTATGCACCTTGTTTCAGCAGAAATCTATGGTCACTCGCTGCTAACACACCGTAGCACAGCAATCTGTTGGCACTGCACCTGTCACACAAGGCATGGCTGTTTATTCAGATGTGTTCTACGCCATTCCCGTTTGCTGGTTTTGTTTCCTCGCCGCTACCAACATGGCAGACGTAGTTCCCGGTGCACTAATAGTAGTAGTCTCCCTAAGCTGCTGGGGCCACTGCCGCCATCTGTAGGTTGTTGCACTAGTCAAAGGGTGCGTGGTTGGCAGACGGGCGCCGTAGGTAGAGAAAACCAGGTATTGTTTCTTTTTTTTTTGCTCAGGTAAGTTGGTTCTTTGAAATTTTGATGGGATGCTTCCACCACCTTCAAGAACCTCTGTGGTAAATCGCAGCATGATACGTCACCAAGCCGATTTATGTGGTCACTTTAAAGGTTTCACCCGGATTAGGGGGCAAGCTTTAGAATCGTGTATGATGTCCCTTACAGTTTTACTTTTCAGAATTAAAATCTTGCATATAATTTCCGCGACAAACTTGTTGTTGTTGAATTATTGTGATATGTTTTAGATGCTGTATAACAAAGTTTAGTTCACACTTAACTACTTCTACTTCTTAAGAAATAAAGTGAGAGCAACTGAAGCGCTGTGTTGCGACTAATCCTAATTATAGGCAGCATACAGAACGAGTTGACAGAAAAACTGTCACAAGTTCATGACACTTTCAAAAAGATACGAGGCCAGGCGAAAACGCAGCAAACCACTCTGGTAAATTAAGTACTTATTTTTTTCTTTTTCTTTTTTTATGTGGAAAGAACCATTGTTTTTTTATGAAGAGTGGGGACCCGCGATCAAATCCGATATGAGCGAAAGCATCCCAGCAGAACAGCAAGAACGCCCCCTTCGATAGATAAGATGTGGCGCTTCTCTTTCGCAAGGCGTTTAAGACGTAATTTATACCGCTTCGGAAAATACGCAGGACCAATGAGCACGAAGCGAACGAATCGCAAAACATTTCAGGTTAGGAAAATAACAACTTACCTGACTGGGCTTCCCTGGCCTCCTTTACCGCCATGCTTCCGTTATGAAGGCATTAACTGTTTTTTAATCACCGCACCAACTCTTTTGGGCGTCTCTTCTTTCGCCGAGGAAGGAACTACATTTACACAACATACTTACTGTGAACTTAGATAACGCAAACCTACAACCATAGCAGAAGTAAAGTCAGAAAGTCTCACGACAACAGGGACGACAGGACGCGGCCAGACCAGAAGGCAAGTCTCGGTTTGGCTTTGGCCACTTAATTGGCTCGCTTTGACTTTCTGACTCATCTTTCCATACCCTTGCCACTACCTTGCCACTGCGGCTTATAATCGGATACGTTCAAGTGAACAATTACGGAAGCTTTGAGATTCCAAGAAATGCTAGACGGATATACCTTCAAAATCGTGAGAATTGTTAAAACAGGAAGGAGTTGGATGCAGTGTCCATATGTGGCAAAGTCGAGTCTACAGCAGCCGGATAGCCCGCCCCTAAAAGGCAGGGTGTTGTAAATGTACACATGCAGTGCATAAGTGGGTACAAAGAAAAAATATTTTAGTGGCATCAACCGATAGACGAAAAGGGTATGCGTAAAGGCCCGTTCACACTCTTGCGACCGAGTACGACCGAGAGAGACCAAACCGGTTTTTAACCCTTTCGCGATCTCTTAGGACCAGCTCCGCTGTAGCGCATCCGGTCCTAAAAACCGGTCTTGTACGTCTCTCTCGGTCGTACTCGGTCGCAAGAGTGTGAGCGGCGCTTAACGCGTTTGAGTAAATCAAACAAAGAGAAGAAGCCGCGACTGCCATCAGAGGTATACTAGAAGAGCAAAATATAAAATCGTACAATATGCTGATGCTGTGCTGTGCACAACGTCATGGAAAATTGATTTTCTCAAGCCTTGTTGCGAACTGAAGCCGGACAGACTTTTGAAGATGGGGCTTCAAAGTTCGTTATCGTCCCAGCCGATCGAGAACACTCTCAGTGGGAAGTGCTGATTCAGGTCTCCCTTTCTCGAGTCACTCGTCATCTCAAAACAACGACAATGACGAGACACAAAAAAGGTCAAGGTTCCTTTGTTTCTTGATCTTCAGATATTAATAACATAAAAAAATCCTCAACATAAAAAAAAAAAAGATGTGATGAAAAAAAAAGTTTGAGGGACCACCTAAAGCACTTCATATGAGTTGTGAATGCGGAAGCATGCCGCCTGCGACGTATTGCTTCTGATTTGCATTGTTGAGGCAGAAGACAAGGCAGGGCCTTGTCCTCTTGCCACCTGAGACGCTTTGAATCGAGATCCGCTTGCGCCTCCCGACGGCCGAGCGCGCGCTCTCGTGAAGTGGCCACGCCGCTCTGAGCTCGGCCGTGCAGCCACTCCGGAGTCTGCCCGTGCGGGCTCTGCCAATTGGCTCTGCTAGCTCGGCGGCCAGCCCCTCCTCATGGAGATGGCTTCTCTATAGTGGCGTTCCTTGGAAATACGCTGCGCGAGAGCCAATGGGAGCCTCGTTCCTTGAAACTATAACGTGCGCCAGCCAATGGGAGCTATCCATCAGATCGCTGCTACAGACGACAGGCTTCGCTCCATTGGGACAGGGGAGTTTAGGTGCCATTTGGCGCGGCTGCAAAAGCTGATAACGCCGGTTCGCTCCATGGGACAGTTAATGCTTTCGCATTAAAATAAAAAGAAAGAAAGAAATGATTACAACATATTTTACTGTTCCTCATTTTTGGGTATAGTTTCCTCTTATACTCTTCCAAGGTCTCAAAAACCTAAAATATCGTTTTGAGCATCAATGTATTGGATTCGACATTCAAATAGAACAATGGTCCCCAATCAATCAATATATTATATAATTGCATATTATATATGAACATATATGTTCACTTGGTTTTTCAGTTGTTATATTGCTATCCTGTTGGTACTGTTTTTTTTTCTTTTAAGTGTTGACTATACTGTAATCTGACGAAATCCCCCTTGTGTGATGTCCAGAAATGGACCTTCAAAGTATTATAAACAAATAAATTAAAAAAAAACACATATGACGAAATGTTTTTGCTTTATTGAGTGCACTTCCCCCTCTACACCTGTGCTTTGCGGCAAAGTGCCATTCACGGCACAGGTGTCCTGTTCGCAGCGCAACAGGGCGTGGAGTGAAAATAACTCCTTCCAGATAGATTCGCTTGGGAACATTCTTAAAAAAAAGTATATTCATGCCAGAAGATTTGGCAGCACTTTTCAAGTGTGTTGCCAAGTCTCCAAGATTATAGTTATTAGCCGCACTGTGAATAAACTGCTAGGCATATTCAATTCCTCGCTCATCACCCTCCTACAGAAAAGTTATAGGCACTGCTGAATGAAAGTTTTCCAGGTAGTGTTGGCCATGCAGATTTTGTGCCGAAGTTCTGAAATGAAGTCTCCCATATCAAATTATCTATTTAGTACTTACATGGGTGTACATGTTTCAATACAATTTTTATTTTGATATGACACAACCTCAGCTGTTTTGCAAACACAGCAAAGGTGGTGCAGAGCCCCATGCATGCCACGAATGAAGTCACAATTTGCATGTGAAGTTTATAGATAAAATTGCCATAATATAACATTTCGCATTCATATTGCAATTATTTTTATATTCTTATGGATTTATAGAAAATATGAATTTATGAAAATCCAATTACGCTTGTGATTAATTTGCGCAATTTCACGTTTCTTGAAACATGACCTATCTTACTTCATGCTGCTGACTGTGGCCACCATTGCAGAAAAAAATAAGATGTGAATTTTGTTTTATATTTAAACTGGAAATACTGATAAGGTAAGGGATTGAAACCTTAATTAGGATGTCACTTTTATATTCTGTTGAATATTCTAATTAGTTTTGGTGCTTAAAGGGGCTCTGCAATCATATTTAAGCATCTACCTTTTCTGCGGTTTCCACATCTCTTGGGGTTCGGGCAAGCCAGCGGGCACGGAGAGGGTAACTAAATATCAGTGAGTCATATTTTGACCGGACGACGCAGAAACCTCCTCCACCTACAAGGGCCACCCGCGGTGCCGAAAGCGCGCGATGTGCGACGTCTTTGGTCCTGGGCTTACTACTGGTCAGAGCCGCTAAAAGCTTCTTTTTAGTCAAAATACAAAATATAAGGGGAGCGGACCGTTTCAATTATTTATAAAAGTAGTTTTTGTTCAGTATTTGAGATGAGAAAAGAAACAAATGCAGTTTATAAAGTACGGAAACACGAAATGACCTATCGACGTATTCGCCACCAAGCGGTGGAAAGAGAGCGCATACTAAGAAGGTGTAGTGTGATCAGGCACCGACGAGCGGAGAGCATAGAAAGGTCCCGGATGTACGTGGCGGCGCTGCGATCGTATACGGGCGGTTTGGCCGTTTGGCGGTATGGCAGCATCTTTACCCCATGTTTGCTGTCGTCTGTGGCCAATGACTTGTCATGCCGAATGTGTTTAATCGTGTAGCAAATGCAATGCGAGCCGCCCTGGCTGCTTGCTTCATACAGCCTATGCAGAATATGCTTTAGTGGCACCCTCTTGAGCTGTCGACACTGAGTGCAGCAGCCATGAGCGCTCACTGAGCTCACTACCCCACCTCTAGTTCACGGCCACTCAAGCGACCAAGGACGTCATGAATGAGGTTATTTTTTGCTTGTTTTTGCGATTTTAATTTGCCTATAACTTTTTAAAATAAAGCGAAATTCGAGAAAAGTTTCATTAAGTTACTACGTCCAGAGCGCTTAGGCTCAGTACAAACTAAAAACCAGTAATGAAGTCCTTGCAGGGCCCCTTTAATGGCGCAGCAGCGACAAAGGCTATGATGCACAAAATATAATATTTGCTGCTACATTCTAGATTATTAAATTAATTATTTTTCAGATAAAGCTAACATTGGATTCATATTAAATACAAAAAATCACTGTTTGCTAATCCCTAGCTCTAGGCCAACTCCTGTAGTTGAGGGCTTTTAAAAGCACAGTGAATGTATTAATTTAACTCGTGCTGTGTATTTCAGGGGACTCTAAATATGACAATATAGAATTACTTCAGCCATCTTATCCCTTAAAACGGCTTGCAATAAAAACAAAATATCCAGTGTGGGTATATCCCTCAAAATGGTTTATTTCATATATTGTATTACATAGCATATAACAGGAGATGTAACACCTTTAATAAAGAGAGCAGCAATGAGTTTGGCAAGATATTTACAAGCCAATTAAAAATCTGTAGCCATATATCAAAATAAAAAAACAAAAAACAAAAAAAAGCATGAAAGAGAAACCCTGTACCTTCTCAAATAATCTAAAACAGGTCATACACGGACAAAATGTTGGAAACAAAATTGCACAAGCCTCAAGTTCTATAACTTGCATAGCTAAATATGTCAAATGGCTGCTTTTATTTGACAACCATTAGCTCCGAGCCTTAAAATAAAGTGGCCTGTAGTAGCAGCTCATATGAAACACTGAACATAAATTATAGAAGCGAGAACAAAAAATATATAACTCGTGCATGAATAGCAGCATGTCAGAAATGTAAAAAGTGCAGAAGTGAAGTTCAGTATAAAATCTGCAGTGCACGGTTGACCTCTTGTTTCGCCTCCTCACTCGACTGTCACAGATTTGGCCAGATTCCTTGGGCAGTCGACCTGAAAAAACAACAAAAAAAACAAAACAAAACACGACTGTCAATAAGATGTGAAAATTATCACGGAAGCACATCGGCCATCATAGATATGCGACAAATATATCTCAAGCAGTCAGGTGGCTATCAAATACAGTCCCCTATTATATAAGAGATTGTCCACTACAATATAAGAGACAATATAAAAGTGCTTCAACCCACTTATTAAATCCTTCATATTACCACGCACTGTGATGTATTACTGGCCCTGTGTCTAATTTTCCGTTTTTCATTCTTGTTTTTATTCGAATTGTATTTTCTTCTTATCTGCTTCCAATATAAATACTTTCCAATTTGTTTCTTAAAAAAAAAATCGAATTTAATTTTTAATTTTTTAATGAGTAATATTGTCAGTTCCCCTTTTACAGTGGACTCGCCATAATTCAAACTCGTATATTTCATACTTCTTTTATTCTAACGAATTTAAAAATTTTGGTTGTTCCACTATGTTTTAAATGCATTTATAAGCTGCTTAATTCAAACAGCGTTTTCACTTAAGTTATACAATTTGTTTATCGCGACAAGTTAGGCTTGTCGAGTGCGCTTCTCATACAACCCCTGTGTACTCCGGGAAAGCAATACCCGCGAAGCTCGCGGTCATTGCTTTTCCGCAGTAAGCAGGTGATTGGTAGCGCACTCGATGGGACTAATTCCCACCAGGATTATGCAAGCGGAACTGTCCTGACAATCTGCTTTCTATATTCGTGCTCGTTTTTAAAATTTTTCGGAGGGGTTAAATTTGAAATAAAAAACATTTGCCTACAGAAAGTAGATTTATAAATTCCCTCGATTAGGATAGCTGGGCGTCTCTTTAGGTTTAATTTTATGTCCCATCCGTCATTTACAGTGCCATTCCAATGTAGGCATTTGACTTTGAGGTCACGGTTCATAGATATATAGTTATATTAGGCTTCACGATGGCTTCCGTGAGGAAGCATCTGTGTTGCTGCGATTTTCTTTGCGTTTTATTTCGTGCTTGATGACGTATGGGTGTGACCATCTTTCGGGCACAACGCTGCCACGTTTTCGCGTAATGAGACAAGCAAGGCTGTCGCCTTAACAGAGCTTAGGAGTAGACAAGTGGAAGGTTGGGAACAACCTCCACGAGTTCAGATGAATTTTTAAGCATGGTACAACAATAGTAATAGGCTTGGAGAAATTATTCGATACTCAATTAAAAATATTTGGCTAAAACCACCATCCGCTTCGAACTTCACCAATGTTTTATGTGTGTGCCAGCTTATAAACAGGCCTGTGTAGAGGAAAGTGTAAAACATCCGCTAGGTATGTGTAGCTATTACTATAGAAAACCGCTACATTGCCTCACATAATATTTTGACGAATTTTTTACAATTCAAACTTGTGATATTTCAAACTGAAGTCTGTGACTTCCTGGAGTTTGAATTAATGAGGGTCGACTTAGACCCGTGAGACACACCCACCACCTCTCAAGCTTATCATGTTACATCAGCAACTTCCAAATTTTTATCAGACATTTACTATGGCAGATATCTTTCTGCATCTTTCTTGTTTTTCCTCCATGTTCTTCTCTCGTTTGGTTGTGGACGAGGAAGGGCTGCTGAATTGCAGTGGATATCATTAAATGCTATAGTTATGGTTGAAATGTGCGAGTGTCCTCTCTCCTTCTGCATTATCTTTCCTTTCGGTGTTTGCACCTTTACCGACATGTGCTGCCTGTTCATCTTGCAAAAGCACACAAAACATTGTTTTCAAATACTGCACGTTTCATCTACACTGTCCTAAATGAAAGCATTTAGCTATATAATATGTGATTATACAAAGGAACAGACTTAAGCAATGTACAAAGGATTCAACATTTCCTTGCAAGTGTGGTGCACCTCCCTTAAAAAAACAGTCACATTTATTTTCCCAACACATCCATCCCCTTTTTACTCTCGAGAGCACCTCAAGAGAATAAAAGCAATAAAAAGCACGGGCATGTTTCGTTGTTAAAGCTGGACAAATGTCACTAATGTTGTGCAGAATATGCAGTATGCAAATTGCTACCCATCTGTAAAAGCAATCCCTTTGTATTACAACATTTCCAGAAAAAAAGAATTGAAAAAATTGCATTAGAAGCGTAACAAAATTGCTAAGTAAGTATGGTGGTGGTTGCACTATTCAACACCTAGCAAATCAAATTTGGCTTTCGTCGGAAATAAATTATGCCTAACACACTTCAAGCCTGACTTTTGAGCAGACAATTAACTTATTCAGAATATTTGGGCAGCACATACATGCTCAAGTTAGGACAACAAATGCACAAATTTTCTTTAATCATCAGATACTGGTAACTAAAACTTGCAAGGTGTTCGGCTGTTGTTTCCCACTGGGGCCAATGGCCCTGAATCCTGGACACTAAAAATATTTTTGTCTGCATCACCGTGCAGCAAAGCACTGCAAATATATATACATCTTCAAAGTTTATTGTTTAATTATTGTGCCTGCTACAGCCTCAACAAGGTGAGCTGTACCAGTAAATATATCAATAAAGTATATTTTTAGTCAGGGTAAATTGGGCAGAAGGCAGACTCCACTCACATTGCATCCCTTGAGCACAGCAATGTGGTAGGACATGAGCTGGAGGGGATGACAGTGAGCACGCCCTGCAGACAGTCCACGGTGTGGGGCACCTCCAGGGACTTGAAGCTCATCTTCTTGGTCTCCTCGTCCCCTTTCTCGCAGATCACGATCGGACGGCCATCGCGGGCCGTCACCTGCAACGTGGAGGGGACACATACGTTCTGCCACCCATTCGGGAGAAGCCAGATCCAAAGGAAACTCATTACAGTCACGTCTTGCAAATATAGACACCTTCATTCCCCTCCCAATATTATCTGTAATGTAAGCCATTCATAATAACCAAGCACAAATGCATGTATTTAGCCAGTTTGTTCCCCAAGACAGGGCCCATATCAGGGAGACATCATTGTATGCAGATTCAAAAAAGAATAACAAATGTCGGACAATTTTTTTTTCTTTCAATATTCGCCTTCAACATTTTAAAAATGCCATTTTCACTTCGGCTACGAGTGCTGCGAGCCGTAGACTGGCACATTCAAAGAGAAATTTTAACCTCTTTGAGCATAGAGAAGTTTCCGTCCACTGCAGCTTTTAGCACTAATGCTTGCCCCTGAAAATACTGCAGTAAAGAGGAGTTAAAATTTAAAAAAAATATGCCCTTTCCTGTGGTAACTTATTCTTTCAATAGTGTCACATTTCTTAAAAAGCACTTGGAATTACCAGATGTAAAAGAATGTCGTTACAAGCTTTCGGCACTGTTGCATTTACCTCAAGAGAACGACAATCTGATAAGTGGCCACATATACACGCTTGCCTCTCTTAATGAAATGAGTACAGTTGAACCTCGGTTTAACGAAACCCGATTTTACGAATTTCCTGATTTAACGAACAAATTCGGATTCCCCACGCAGCCTATGCACGAGGTCTCCCTTCCTCGATTTTACGAAGTTCCGATTTAACGAAATATTTAACAGGTCCCGGTGACTTCGTTAAATCGAGGTTCAACAGTACCTCTAAAGTGTTCTGAGCCTTGACACTAAATGAGAGACATACAGCAGCTGAATGATGATATAAGAACCATAACAATGCAAAAAAAAGCCATCAAGCATATTCATTTGTCCATAGATAAGGTTTTGTATTATTATCACGGCTTATATTCAGGGAAGCTGAAGCCTCAAAGCTGGTGCTCTCACATATTTTAGAATTAATTTTACTGCTTTTCCAGGCATGCACATTGATGAACATTTGTTCCCTTTTCTGTCCAGAGAAGACTTAGAAAAAAACGTTAATAGGAAAAATCATTTATGGTTTAAAATTAAGCACCTTAGATCCAACATTTAGGGAAAGAAAGGGTGTGTATGCAATTTGCAATAAGCCATATATGGTATTTTCAAGACTTCGAAAGAACTTCACATATTTCTCATAAAATAAATATGGTCAGGAGGCTCAAGTGGTGCAATTTACTACACGGTGAAACTTTTAAAAGAATATGCAGCTATGATTATTTTGACAGAACTTTTCTTGAACTCTTAAGAAGTTTGAATCTCAGAAAGGCAATTGTTTTTTGGGTATCCTCCAAAGAATCCAAACAAGGGGAATCCCGGTCCCGGTTTTAAGACTGCTTTTTAACCAAAACGTTTATCTCGCACATGCACAACGTCCCAACCTGTTGCAGGGCATTCATGCACTTGGGGAAGACGGGGTCGCGGGTGAGCACCATCATGACAGGCATGGCCTTGTCCACCAGGGCCAGGGGACCGTGCTTTAGCTCTCCGGCTAGAATGCCCTCGGAGTGCATGTACGTCAGCTCCTTGATTTTCTGCATCCAAAAAACCAGCACACACTTTCGTCATGACCACCAGTCAGGCCACAGTTCGGTGCCAACTGCGTACAGTAGGCCAGATGTCCAGTGACACAACTGTGTCCATCAGCACAAAGCAGCTACATCCTGGCACTACCGAGTTATTGAGATTGATTGCTACTTCCTTCGTTACTTACACTGTCTTAGATGCTTTCATGACCTACATAGAACATTCGTATCACAACATCATTCAGCAGGCGCCCACATCTCAAAATGTGCTTTATGTGCATCATAATAGAGGTGAAGGGTTCATTGGCCTTCAACTAATTTATTTACATTATATACAAAAGCTAAAACGGAGTTGCTTGCGGTGGTGTTCGGAGCTTGCGTTGCGGGTGCTCGAATGTTGGCCGAGTGTCTCGCGCCTCCTTAGTTGCGCGGGCTTTTAATTTTTAATTGTGGATCGCCAAAAGCCGCTACAGAGGCAATTTAGCTGGTCAAAAGCGCACAAAATGAACAGATGATGATGACCGTAAAAGCTTTCATACGAAGAAACTGAGGTAGTAATCCATCTGGACAAATTCTGGCAATCCCTGGGAAGTTTTTTTTATCCTCAAAGTCTCACAAATAAAAAAAAAAAGCCTTATGGCAATATCGGGACACTAAGGAAAAAAAAAATAAAGTCAAGCTTATGATCTATGAATAAGAGAGAAAGTGGGAGAGTATGATGCCAGAGACCAGAGCGCCTTCCAGGCAGGTGGCGTGGTTGTAGCCGCGGCCCATGACCAGGAGAGACTTCTGCTGGTAGAGGTGCTGTGCCAGCTGCTTCACTTCATCATCCAACTTTAGCACCTCCTTGATCTGGTCTGAATTTCAAATAAATGCATAATGTAAAAAAATTGGTTAGACTGAAATAAAAAAAAAAGCATCCAGAAGATTTGAGATTGAAAGAAACCAACCTGGGAGCCTGTGGAGACCCTGAATGATCTCGCTACGACGCGGCCGCATGGAAATGCGGTCTTCGCACATCATCAGGGAAAACATCACAAGGGAGATGAACTGGCTTGTGTATGCCTGCAAACAAAATTTAAGCAAATTTTTACAACACCGAAAAACAAAAAAAACTATCTAGCCACACAAACTTCACAACTAAGGAGACCATTTTGAGTGGCACCCGACAGAGCGTGTTCAAAACAGCAGTGTCAAAACAGTGTCTTTGCTCATTGCTCAACACTGCTCACATGACTAAACACATCTTTACAACTCGGAAAAAAAATATCTAGCTACACAAACTTGAAAACCAAGGAGTTCATGTAAACACTGCCCTGACAGAGCAGTTTCTGGTACAGCAGTTTCTGGTACAGCAGTGTCCGGCAGAGCAGTGTCCGGCAGAGCAGTGTCCGGCAGAGCAGTGTCCGGCAGAGCAGTGTCCGGCAGAGCAGTGTCCGGCAGAGCAGTGTCCGACAGAGCAGTGTCCGACAGAGCAGTGTCCGACAGAGCAGTGTCCGACAGAGCAGTGTCCGACAGAGCAGTGTCCGACAGAGCAGTGTCCGACAGAGCAGTGTCCGACAGAGCAGTGTCCGACAGAGCAGTGTCCGACAGAGCAGTGTCCGACAGAGCAGTGTCCGACAGAGCAGTGTCCGACAGAGCAGTGTCCGACAGAGCAGTGTCCGACAGAGCAGTGTCCGACAGAGCAGTGTCCGACAGAGCAGTGTCCGACAGAGCAGTGTCCGACAGAGCAGTGTCCGACAGAGCAGTGTCCGACAGAGCAGTGTCCGACAGAGCAGTGTCCGACAGAGCAGTGTCCGACAGAGCAGTGTCCGACAGAGCAGTGTCCGACAGAGCAGTGTCCGACAGAGCAGTGTCCGACAGAGCAGTGTCCGACAGAGCAGTGTCTGACAGATGCAGTGTCTGACAGTGCAGTTTCAAAGCAGTGCCAGAACAATGCCAAAACAGTGCCAGAACAGTGATATTGCTCACTGCTTTGGCATTGCTCAGATGACTGAGCACGTGAAGCAATGCATGTCGAAATGGCACTTTGTGCAAATGAAAAAACCTGGCAATTTCTGTATGCTCAGCCCAAAGAGCATCACTGGCGTCTCAGCTTTAACCAAAGTTATATCTGTTTTGCATGCTACAGTTTAACAATCAAAGCAACACATGTAGACAGCATTCAATTTTGAAGCTTGTTTAGAGTCATCCTATTTTAATGTTTTTCCAGAGCAATCTGCCAAAGAATACATCAGTTCACCGCTCTTGGAGGTTCAAGGACGCACCTTTGTGCTGGCCACTCCGATCTCAGGTCCCGCGTTGATGTGTACGCCGCAGTGACTCTCTCGGCAGATGCTCGAGCCCACAGTGTTGGTAACACCCACAATCAGGGCTCCCCGCTGCTTGCAGTATCGCAGGGCAATCAGCGTGTCTGCAGTCTCTCCTTCAAATGAGACACAACCCCGAAGACCTCATGTCACGTAACCCAGCACCCACACATAAAATTGTTTGAAAGGCATAATGGTTCACATTACACAAAGGCTGCTGAAGCATAAAAGCATTTTGATCGCACACCGAAAGTTAGCCCACTTCTTATTTTCACCCAATATGCTTTCGATTTTAGGTGGGCTATCTCTCGGGATTTTACGGTATACTCATTGAAGTGAGCTAGAGAAACACAATAGACATAAAAAAGGGGACAGACGCAATTAAATAAAAGGAACTTGAATGTTGTGCATATTCCTATTTTGATACTTCTAACTTTTTTTCTCCCTTTTGGGGTTAGAAAACGAAAACAAAAAGTCTAGAAGAAACCTACAAGAACTTATGTAATACACAAAATTTCTTCTGCTAAATAAAAATAAAAATGGCTGGAGAATGTGCCTGCAAACAAATTTTTTTCAGAGGTATTTAATTTCTATAAAAAATTGTTCCACAAACTTAAGCAACTTTCAGGCATTCTGTGTTTTACATAAAACAGACACCAAGTATAAAGTAAAAAGCAATCTCACGAGTGCATTAAATTTATGTCAGCAAAAAAATAAGCCTTTTCATTGGCCGTATTCTATAATATATTAGCTACTGAAATAAAATAAAGAAAAAAAAATACTGAATGGAAAAAAAAGTATATTCAAGTGTCCACACCGTTGCTTTTTATTTGGCACCAGAGCACCAAAACAATTGCTAAGAAGATGCTGCAGAGAACATATGCCGAGCAAGAACAGAACTACTAGTATTAACACACCTGACTGGGAAATGAAGAAGCAGACATCATCCCTAAAAATGGGGGTGTTACGGTCCAGGAAATCGCTGGCCAGTTCTACCATAACAGGCAATTCAGTGAGCTCTTCAAGGATCTGTCGAGTCTGCGCATTCGAAAAAAGAAAACAATGTTGAAACCATGCATGTATGATCACACGCTATTATAGCAAACAAAGCATGAGCACCTTTCAAGGACCTTTCAAGCACCTTTCAATATCTCTACATGCCCACATTATTTTATAATTCATACAAAAATATCAGTTCAATTCTGCTAGTCTTGGTTAACTTTTCTTTTTCTCAATTACGTGAGGTCATAAAAGGCATATGAAAATTTAGATGCTCCGCAAGGTATTTTGTCTCGTATGTACACCTACTGACAACATCAATATAGAAGATCTACGGCTAGAAAGTTTTTAAATAATTTTAGAATATGAGACATTTAAATTAAAAAACACTTTCTTCCACTCAACCTCTATGGCAACATCTTTCGACTTCTTTTAGAGGTAGCATAAGACAGCAGAAATAACCACAGGAGACCCCATTCAAAGAGCTCTTTTGGTTTCCTCAAAAATACCTACAGACATATCAAATCCCAGGTATTCTCTTTCTCTAAAGCCTCAAGATTTCTAATAGTATATGGTAAAAAAAAAAGAAAAAAAGAAGTGAAGAATGAAACATTACACTTCCAGAGAGGCAATGGGAAGTCATTACTTTACTCTGATGCAGACCAGATTTTTGCTTTCATACTTTTTCTCGCTTGCACATACTAGACAATTCTCAAGTTAGAAATTTAGAGTGATGAAAAGGCAACCTTAATTAGTTGTCATTGGACATCTTTAAAAATCTAAATCTGAAGTAAAAAGGCAAGCAAGCAGATATGGATTCATGAGAGAGGCCTAAGACTGAGGCACACTGAACTAAGAGAACAGAATACACAAGTATTCTGTTTCTCTGTACTGCAGTATTGCACATTCCTAAGACTCCACTAAATATATGAAAAGAAACGGTATCAAAGTAGTTCACGAGAGGTATTGTAGGAACAAGGTCAGTCTATATGTAAATGTTCAATACTTATTACAGAAAAGACAGCAAGCAAGTGCCAACTCGGTCTTCGAAAGTTGCAAACTTACAGCGATGGCGCTATGATAGCTGGTGCCGCAACCAATCAAGAGGAGCCTCCTGCAGCGCTTGATCTCAGCGATGTAGTCCTTGATGCCTCCGAGGATGACCGACTCCTTCTCAAAGTTGAGCCGCCCTCTCATGGTGTTGATCACAGACTCTGGCTGCTCAAAGATCTCCTTCTGCATAAAAGAGCTGAAGTTGCCTGCAAGAAACCCCATAAAGTTATGTAGACATAAATCAGCAAGGCATCAGCAAGGCTTCTGCCCAGAAATAAGCACGAGACAACTGTACTATAAAAGTCAAACTCTAGAGCACACATGGCTTGCACGTGACATCACTGCATCGTCCCAGTGGTCATTCCTACTTGCTCTTGCCGAGAAAAACAAATTCCATGGAGCGAAATGTGTGCTGCACAAGGTACGCACACAACTGTGAGGCTGCCACAATGGCCGCTAATGCGACCTTAGTGCAAGCTAGGAGTAGGTTCCCCTCAAACTAAATTCCTAGAAACCCAGGGATTCCCCAGAGTACCCCCCAGATTCCCCGAGCCCTCAAATTTCCCGGACCGTCCCTGCCTCTAAGGCAAGTGTTTTTCCAGTTTAAGCACTGCATTCTAGAAGATCTGAGCCTCCTATTTATCCAGAACCATGACTCAAATTAGGCCTGCAGGCTTCTGCACCGTTTTAATGCAGCAATGCCAAGGCTGGCGAGGTTCCTCAGCTATCAATTAGGAAAGAGAGGAAGGAGTTCCCTAAAAATGAAAAGGTTGAGAACCAATGCTCTGGAGCTCTGGAGCTCTTGAGCTTACCCTTCATGATCTGCTGGATTTCCATCTTCAGAGTGATGATTTCACGGTTCACGTTCTCGTCCAGAGTTCTCTTGAGTCTGTGGATGGTGAGATCTAAAAAGTATATAAACACACTGTTAGCGAAATTCCCCAACCGAGTGCGGGAAAAGTGCAGACAAATTCGACGGACATACGTCCTTCAGACACGGCTGCGACGTCGTCGTCTTCGAGGAAGATCACCCTGTTGGTGTGTTCGATGATGGCGCTAGAAAGAAAAAAAACAACAGCGATAGGTCTGAATTTTGTTACATGGTAACGGTAACCTTGCACCTCAGTATACAAGTCCTCTTCGAGGTGGGGTTAGAAAGATTGACTTGGATGCAAATAAAAGTTATTTCCTCTAGAGTAAAAGCCTTGGAAACTATGCAACATTTGCTCTTTTGAAAAACTAAGACCCAGCAAACCTGATGCTAGTGCACTACCGACATTTTAGTCAGTACTTCTAGTTACCTGGCATCTGAGGCAAAGAAGTACTCAATCTCCTTGTCATCGCCTGGAGGTCCAAACTCCGTGGTGGATGCAGTTCGCTGAAGGCCTCCAGTAGTGGTCGGTGGATGGCTTTCCCTAGGGCGGTGGTCTTTAGAAGCAAAAACGAAAACGAAAATTGTTAGGGAATTCAAAGGACAATTATTACTCAGTTGTAAATGTGTTAGGAAGACATCCCCATTTGGGGCAATGAACGGAATGACAGGCAGGCGAACTTTGCACTTTGCCACACAGGGCAGCAGTTTGAAGTTTTTGTACGTACAAACCAAATGAAAGTTCAAATTATTACATAAATAAAAACCAAAAACACCGAACCCTAGTACTTGCACTTTCCGTTAAAATATATTGTACAAGCACTGCTAACATGTCTTCAGCATTTAATTTATTAACTCTGCTCCATTTTACGTACATTGCTGGAGTAAGCCGCAACAGACAAGTCATGGGCGCAGCATGATGCAAGCTTTGTATAAAGCATATCAAAGCAACATAAACTGCATGCCTTAATGCTACAAATATACATACATAGTCCCAAAAATGGGCAACAAATTAAGCCAAAGCTTTTCCCACAGGCAACTATTACTTTTTACCTTAAAGGCCGACCTACAGAATAGTCTTCTGCCAGGAAGAAAACCGGTTCCCAGCTTCCTTCTCTCCATTCCCTCTCGCACTCTTCTCTCCTCTCCCCATAAGAGTGGACCACTGAGCTGCTCCCCACAGAAAGGAGGATCTCCCTCTTCCTCAAATGGTAAGGAGGAATATAGAGAGTTTCCTCCTTTCTGGCTGCTTGTCTGCCTTTAAGGACACTGAACACTCAAATTTTCTTTTTTTGAAGTGTATGGATTGCACACAAATGTCACAAAATAAACTTTTCCAGAAAAACAAATTGGCATAGTATTCATGTTGCAAGGCGAATGCGGGCGATTGCGAAACATGCTTCTATTCAGGGTTGAAGTCTGGAAGTAGAAGCATTTATTGAAATTAGTCGTAACTCGAAATTAGTCTAGCAACGCAAATATTGAGCTAGATGTATACCTATAAATAAATTTTCTTTTTCTAAGGAAGCTCATTTTGTAGCATACACGTCCAATCCAGGCACTTAAAATATGTTTTCTTAAGGTTCAGTGTCCCTTTAAGGCATACCGCAGAAGAGGCTAGAAGCCCGAGCTCGTAGATTCGGCAGCTGCTCCTGCTGTGCCAGAATTAATACACTCAAACTGCATCCTTGAGCAACGAGTTCGCACTTGTAGCCCTTGCTGTGGTACGTCTTAAGGCTGAACAGATTATAGTGGTGTTGATCAGATGTGGATGAATTGAAGCTACACACTGCCTCGAATTAAAACTGAACATGCCCATTTTCTCTCAATATCAACTGAAGTGCAGAAATGGTGAATGAGAGTGAGTGAGCTGTTTGGAGTTATCCAAAGGTAAGCAATATTGGGCAGGAGATGCACATCTTTTGTGAACAGGGCATGCCAACCTCTAGGAGACAGCTTTCGATTTATCCTTTTGACTTGCGACATGCAAAGCAAAAAAATCCACACTTTATATCTTCCCACTACGTCATATCTGGATTAAGTTTGTATTCTGCAATTCAAAATTACTCCACGTGGCATATAACAAAAAGGCAATATTTATTAGTTATATTAGTAGTACACAGCAGAGTGCTGGTGAAGCATATTTTATTTTCTTACAAATATAATCAATATAGGTACATGCTACTGGTATAGTTTCTTTACTGCCATCGCAAAAAAGAAAAAAAGAACAGAAAAAGTGGTACTATGTTTGTAAGGGGATCCGGACAATATGGCCCCGGACAGTATGGCTCCAAACAGCATGGTCCCGAACGATACGGTCCCGAACGATACGGTCCCGAACGATACGGTCCCGAACGATACGGTCCCGAGCGATACGGTCCCGAACGATATGGTCCCAAACGATACGGTCCCGAACGATATGGTCACGAACGATACGGTCCCGAACGATATGGTCACAAGTGCTAGGCCAGACAAAATTGTCCCAAGTCATTTTCGCGGCATTTTTAATATTTTTCCAGCTTTTCACAAGTTTGTAGGTTGCGTGTACTCTTATAACATGAGCCGTTGGTCATTGTGAAGTTACTTTTTTTTATTGCTTGGTCTGTTGTTAAATGTGATTCGCAAAAGATTTATGTTGCAAACCGTTTGTCAATCTAGAGTTCATATCTTTTGTGCATAATTTTCACCATTAATTCTTTCCGTGCGTTCAACTTGGGTTTGAACCAGTCTACCGAGAAATGCAACAGCGACTTCCAACGATCTGCACACATACGTACAAGGAAGACATACCATGAATGACCCTCCGAAGAGTGTGGACCATATTAACAAGTTCCCACACCAAGTGTCGCTTCAAGATATAGACATTTTGATGGAACATAACAAAATGTGTCATGTGTTCAAAAGCATGTTTACTTCCATTGTTATTTCCTAACATTGCATTGAAACATGCAGTATTTGCACAATAAATTGTCTTTATTCCCCCTATGATGAATCAACATGTGATGAATGGACCGTATTCTATTTCTATCACTCACCTTAAAAATAATCGCTGCAGTTATCAGCAACATTTTAGACGGAGCCGAAAAATTTACTTGGGACCATTTTGTCCAGGTTTGCACTCGCACCAGATTGTCTGGGACCATCCTGTTCGGGACCATTTTGTCTGGGATTATTTTGTCCTACACCCATTTGTAAGGTATGATTTACCACACCATATGGCATAGTTACTAAAAAAATATATATATATATATTTTATGTGGAGCCCTGATAAATTGTTTGGTATGAAAACAAATTTACGAAAAGTCCCTTCATTCGATATGTTAGCCTCCTAACTGAGGAGTTTATATGTACAAGGAACACGATTAGTAAGAAATATAGGTATGTGCTGCTAGAACTAAAACTTGCTATGTCTAATAATATAAGATGAATCTGTTACTGGTATACACACACATGGTCAGTGTGCTGAACATAGAAGCTATGCCCAAGAATAAGTACACCTATGAACACTTAAATATGCATAAGAATAACTGTAGTGTGGATACCAAGTAGAACAAATTAAAATGCCTAAAAGACTAATTTTCTACACAAATTAGAAAAAAGCAACCTAATTGTGATACTTTGTCAAAAGGTAAGGCCTCTTAGTGAGTACTACATTCTTTTGCTTATATTGGGCAGCAAAAACAAAATTAATGCAGAGTTGCAAGTTCCACAAGTTCCACTAAACAAGAGGATTGTTGAAATCAGCCACAGAACCCCAAACCTCATCCAGTGGATCTTTCAAAAATCTTTTTCGTGGACTAATTACATAAAGCTAAATGGGGAAAACAAAAAGGCAGAGCAAGGTAGCAGGGGACACAAAACACTCAATGAAGACAAAGTAAAAACAGCCATATGCAGATGTATGAGAGAGTGGAATGAGGTGAGGGTGCAACATACACTGTTGAGAAATGGAAGAGTGAAGGGATTGTGAGGTACTACCTGACTGTGAGTCGTCTTTTTCTGCACCACAAAGAGGAGGAGGAGGAAGAGGTGGGGCAGAAGGGTGGAAGGGTTGGTTGGTTGGGATGCAGACGGCCATCCCCACAGGGAAGAGAAACACAAAGGTCCACATTTTTCAGAGTTTGCATGCCACACAAAACGGGCACATGCCTACGCAGATAAATATCCACACACACACGAGGATATCAGAAATCGATTGCAATGTCCAGTAGGATCACGGAAAGGGAAGACTTCATGCTATGTTAAAGGGGGCTGCCAATCAGACTATAGGCTTTGCTTAATGTATGGTTACATCGTAGACAAAAAAGAATTTTCCAAGCAAGAAGAAGCACCACCGGGAGACAAGGGAATACGGAAAACCTAAAGTATGTACTGACATTTTCAAGACCAGACTGGGGTTACTGCCACACAATCTCCACAAAAACAGGCACAGGGTTATTATGGGGCTTCTCGTAATTAAAGCATTCGAAATTAAGCTCAGTTTGTCCGAGTTAGACATAGCGACTAGGTATCAGAAAACATTCAAACTTCTCATGCATACCCAAACACGTCTACTTTTGACAAAATCATGAGACTATCGCCACTTTTAGAATGCATGTACACACATATGGCTAGTTCCGATCTGTAAAATGAAACCATAAAATAAAATTGCAATTGACTAAAAGGCACTGCGCCACTAAAACTGTGTTGTAGGGGCTTCGTCCAATAACTATAGTTCTATAAAGTATAGAAGTAGCTCTAACAAAACTACAAAACTGTTCACTTCCGTTAGATGACAGACTTTTTTACAACAGAAGTACAAAAGATTGCTTCATTATTAGAAAAGCTTATACAATTTGAAAGTGAACAGCTTAATTAATAAAAATAACTTTTACATGGAACACCTAAGGCATAGATAAAACATCTTCAGAAAAAAAGCTTTTTATCAAGTTGGCTTCTAGTCAAGGAAAATCTTCAATAATTGTTTTTCTAACCAAACTTCACCCTGACTAGGAAAGACTACTATGTCAAGCACAGAAAGCTAAACAACTGTAGGGAAAGGACACTAGAGTGCTAAAAACAATGTCTCAGAAACAAAAGAAAAGGTAGAAACAATGTCTACCTTCTTCGGTTTGGTTGCCAGACTCTGCATCCCAAAAGGAGTCAGTAAAAGAGGGACAGGACAGCACAATGAAAGAAAGAGACAAACAAAACATGCAGGGACTAAATGAGTGGGGGAAACAAAAACAAAGTTACAGGTTAGACTCGAGGCTTCACAACAACACTACCAACACATACGTCCAAAGGAAAACACAAAAGCCACATGCCACAAGAAGGTCATGCCAAACATGCTACTGCAGTAGCGGTAGGCATTTTCAGGCAGCTTAGTGATCAAGATTTTATTCACAGAATGAGATCATTTTCATATTTAAACAAATCAACTACATACGACTTCAATATTTGTCTAACCTCTCCACTTACCATGCTTCAGTAAGGAAGGATGTCCAACTTATTGAATCAAAGGAAAGACAGTCCAAAAGTCTGAGTATGTTACAGCAACAATGCAGCACATAGTATATCTAACTGACATGCCATAATAAATTCACTCTATATTATACAGGTAAAATGCAATAAAGATTAAAGTAGCTAGGGCTTATCAAACTATTTATTTGAAGCAGGGCATTCTGCAACAAAGAATTCCCCCTTTTTGCTTTGTCCTCTCGTTTTGAGATTGTTTTTTTTTTCTTACTGTAGAAAATATCATTGGAACTAAGTGCCACTGCAAGCATACAAGGTTTTTCTGCAATATACATACAGAATTCATCATCAAGCTCCCCTTCCATAGTGCAGTCACTGCCTCTATGGGAAGATTCATGTTTCATTTTGAGGGCCCAAATTTTGTACAACTTTTACACAGTGGCATAACTACAGGACATCTGGCACCTCGGGCCTTTATGTGTTTTGTAGCCTCCTCCTGCCCCCCCCCCCCCCCCATTCACTCCCTGAGATCGCAACCAACCACTAAAGCGGGGGAGGGTGCCCCCCAGAGTAAAAACTTTAAAAATCTCGGAGATATGTTATGAACTTGATTCCTTTATGATAATATCAGAGTTTTTGGCAATTATTCCAGTCGAATCTGCTAGTTCAGAGATTCAGAGAAAAGAAACACCATAAATATCGAGCATGCGCCCAAGTCTCAATATGTGCCCACCCACGTTTCTAAATATTTGAAAAATAAGCAAAAGACATATCAAGCGCCCACCCCAAACTTCCGAGTCCACCTATACTTCGTTTCAGCTTGGGTCCAGACGCAGCCGATGCTACGAGCGCGAGCGTGTGGCCCTGAACAGTGCTTGGATTGCACGAGCGCGCGTGCTTGGCAGGGACGCAGGAAGCCCAGAGCTCGCGCTTGTAGCATCGCCTGCGTCTGGACCCAAGCTAAAACGAAGTATAGTTAACTGCAATGTTTCTCCACATCAGTCGCTTCTCCGAGCACGCCAATGCAAAGCGGTGAAGCTTGATGCACTGGTCCAATGCAGTGAAGCCTTCCCTATCATATGCCCTTTTTGCATTTTTTCGCCCAGACCTGGTAAGCGCTCATTCTCCAGTTATTCAAGATTAGATTAGTAGTATCTCTAAATTTTGGGTATGCACTTTCTCGGTATTTTACGGATTGTTATTATACAAACAGATAAAGACTTTTCCACCAAAAAGTGCACTTGCAGAAACATTATACTACAATGAACACTAAACAAGTAGGTTCCCGTGTATCACATGGTATTGTCGGCATGCGCAATCAAAAGCGTTGCAGTGATCGGCCTTTTACGGTTGGCCGAATGCTGACTATGATGTCAGCAAAGTATTTCTCTTCGATGGAAATAAGAGGAATGGAAGAACTTCAATTTTGGCAGTGTTTGCAGCGTTGGTTTCAAAGCTCAATGATTTCAAGCTTTCACCATGCTCATTACAAACACCATCAAACTTGTTGTTTGCAAGGTAATGACGTCACGAGAGGGAACCATAGGTGGGCACCACCAAAACATCTCGCTACTAATAGATGTGTAAAAAAACTGAACAGTGTATGTACTATTACCCAAGCTATTCCTAAGGACGCCAGAAGCATTCAATGCTCTTCCTCGGCCACTGAACCACTGAGAACAAGCTCTTCGAATACACCCAGAAAACCAGGTGAAGCTGAGAGTAACTAATTGTCCTTTCATAACGTTTTATAAATGTTTTTATTGAGAGAAGGATGCGAGGAGGGGTGCAAAAACTTCATTAAGCACACAAATCAAAGAGCTTTAAATGTTCATGTGAAACATACTCCTCACAAAGCAATAGAAACCCTAGTGGACACCACCTTCACACACAGGCAGAAAGTGTAAGCATATGCGTGCAATGCAAAAGAAGGATAAGAAGAACATACACCCAACAGCACAGGTCAAAGAGGCATCGGTGAAAGCGAACGCACCACCACCTTCAAGAAAAACCAGCATCAACGGATATTAGCAACAGTTTTTCTCCCATCCCAGGCAGTTTACAGGTCGGAGGAAATCTACAGAGTCATGAAAGGAGGCACACTCAACCAAAGAAGGAGAGTCAGTGAGCACAGTAGGCTTACTTACTTTTGTCCAATGACAAGGCTGGTCGTAAGAAAACATTGGTTACACATTAAAGTTCTGCAAGACATAGCGAGTAGCTTTCCCTAGTGATGCACAGTAAAACCACTTGTAGCGATCACAACCATCGAGAGAAATCTGCTTGATACAGACAAGTCTCATTAATATGAACCATGTTAATATGGATACCCTACTATATGGACACCATTTTAGAGGATGGATTGGATAAGCGAACACATTTTTGTTTCATTACTATAGAGACAACTTGCATCATGAATAAGCTTATGGGAGAACGAAGGTGTCTGTTCTGTATTGATGAGACATGACTGTATATGTTACAACCCTGTTTCAAGTAAAACTTCAACAACCCTACAACAAGATTTTGGTCATTTCGTTGCTTTATATATAGCAGGCACATAGCGTAGCATATATATAGCAGGCATATAGTGTAGCATATATATAGCAGGCATATAGTATATATATAGTAGGCAAATAGCAGGTGTGCTAAAATGAATTACAACAATGCCTAAAACCTGGAACAATGCTGCATGTTTGTAGTCAAGAAGGAAATACGCACCCTTGCTGTACAATATGGGGATAAATTCTGTAGACAGATATGTTTTGGTTTTCAGACCAACAAGCAGTGGACTTCCTCTCCTGAAATTGTACAAATAAAGAACACATGATATCTCTCAGGAAAGCTCGAACTTATATCCGTGCAGTGGCACATTAGGAAGTTCCCTTAGCACAACTAAAATGCACCTTGTCAAGCAAAAATGAAGGCCACCGAGAGAAGTTCATTTTCTAGTTGAATGTTCGAGCAGGAATTCTGGTTTCTCTAAATGAAGAAGAGAGCACTATTCTCCAAGTTCTGTCCCAAATCCGTCTTTCATGACACTTTGTTTATGCACTAAAGTTTATAAGTCACTGTTTTGTACCAGTCTCCTTTGCACGTATCAGGAAATAAGAGCTGCAAGATATTGCATCAATGCAAAGTAACCAAGTGACAGAATTAAGACAAACGCAGAGAGGCAATCAAACATTAAGCGACTTAGTCTGTAAAACAACCAAGGCCATTGCACAGCGACTTAAAACGTCAAAGTGCATTGTCACTTCACTACCCAGTCTAAGCCAGGTTGCGACCACTTCTGCTCAGTTTGAACCTATGACATCTGCATGCCTTTTAATTGCCCCTCTGCCAAGAAGACAAAAAGCCTCCTTGAGAAACAAGAAGCAAGGCAAAAAGCATAAAATCTATTTTACCCCATCTTCATACTTTTGTGGGAGGCACAGAAATATAAGCCTAGACTTTGAAAAGGAAGTGAACTCACTATATAAGTGCTAATAAAATAAATGTGGTTCGAATTGGTAAGAGCACCCCTCTGTGTGAACCCTGGAAAGGGGGATGGGGGCCGGGGCAGTGGCAACTCTATAACAGGCTCATATATTCACATTGTCGTCATACCTTGTGGCAACACACTGGTTTGGAAATTTCTTGCTCTTGAAGACCAGTGCAAAAGCACCTTCCTAGAATAAATAAGAGCAAGAGAAACTGCCATGAGCTATTTTTTAGGAAAAGGCATGCTACAATTAGTTACATTCTCATAAAAATGTTTATTGGTATCAAATAAATAGTTAAATAACTAACATGCAGGAAATGCATGAACACCTCTACAAGAACACAATGTTCAAAAGAAATCAATTATTTTCACTCATTTCCAATTTCAGGATTAGAGGGGGCCAACTATTTTTTGCAATTCAAACAAATTTCAGCATCCCTATTGGTTATATGAAAAGAAAGAGAGAAATATGACAAAAAATGAAAAGGTCATCCCATAGTGTTAATTGTATGCTTACCAGCTGCTGAATGACCTGCTCCACCAGTTCTCTGAAGGATAATTCTGGGTGGGTGTCATGGAGGTGCTTGATGAACTTGGCAATCACTTCAGTGTCAGTGTCAGACTCAAACTGGAAACCCCTCTGCATCAGAAACTGCTTGATGTCCTTGTAGTTGGTGATGATGCCATTGTGCACAACCACAAACTCTGTTGTTGAAAAAGTGCCCCCACGGTCAGTCCTACGACACGAGTCACCTGCACATGTCTATATGGCTTTGCAGTCCTCACAACAGAAACTAATGACGGAAACACTTCACTGCCAAAACAACACACAAATATCAATAAGCGAGCTGGTTGTAACAGAAGATGTCCGACAGAAGGAAACGTCCAGTCGAACTTGCCTATCGGGGATAAAGTTAGGTACAGAAAGTCTACCACATGATTGCCAAAAAGAAAAATGAACCCAAATCTTAACTTTCCCGATTCGGCCTTTCTCTATTCGGCTCCTCTTCTGCACATACTCCACCATGGTATTAGATAATGCATGTCCAGGATTACCAAAAAAGTACTTTCAAAGTAAAATTGCAGGTGCTAAACATCAATAAAATTTGTTAAAAACCCGTGAAAGACATTTCTGACGAAGCTTTTAATTGATACCAGGGTAGAGTCTCAGAATGGTTACTGCATAAAAGCCAAATACGAGTGTGCCTGAATGTACCCAGTGTAAAACAGTGTGAGCCAAGACACAAACACATATTTCACACTTATTCCACCTAGTAAGCTTGTGCCTCAGATGAGCATATTACATAGTACTAGCAGTAATTTGGATTGTGTTTTTCAGTGGTGAGTGAGAAATGAACAAAAAAAAAATGCAATGAGAAATTCTTGGATAAGCTAGCAAGGAAATTACAGTACCATTGCCAGTGTCTGATCGATGCGGATGGCTGTTCAGGTCGCTTGGTGCCCCGTGGGTAGCCCATCGAGTGTGCGCAATACCGATGTGGCTCTGATGTTCTTCATCCATGTTCAGGTCTTCCTCTCTGCATAAACATTTCTTTCAGACACCTGTCGCATAAGGTGAAAGGATTACCCGACAGCTTTCCCCATGCCGCTTACTCCAAATTGAGTCCTCGAGAACCTTGACTTTGCCGATCTTCCTAATGATAGAGATTTGGTTGCCAGTTGAGTCTTCATCGAAGGCGACACCTGTTGTTTGAACACGAAACGAACATTGAAGACTTCTCGGAAGCAACTCTCAAAGATTTCGAACAAAAGAAACAGATAAGTACAAACCTGCAGAGTCATATCCCCTGTATTCAAGCCTTTGCAGTCCTTTGATCAAAAACTCCAAGATCTCACGCCGGGTCTTCGGCTCCAGGTAGTTTAGGTAAGCGAAAATTCCTGCACAAAAAACAGAGTCGGAATATGTGAGCTAACCAAATATCCTACATTGGTATCCAAAGTCCTACAATATAGTAAGAGAGTACTGCATTTTGGAGTTCAGTTCTAAAGAAATTCAGGGATTGTTTTGGAGGGTCTATTTTTTCTACAAGTTCCAGAAGTAGAGTCTTCGGTGCATTCACTTCATATCTGGAATTATTCATGGTTTCAGAGGAGCTTACCCAAATATAAAATATTTTATGCTCCTGCTCCGAAGTGTAAAAATATTTACCAACGAGTGCCTACAAATTTTTTTTTCGATTTATATTAAAAAAAAATTGTGTGTATGTTTATCCAGCCTGAAGTTAGTCTGCCTCAATGGGCTACTTGTCTCCCAGCTGTAGATGAGAAATTTAGCCAGTGCACGGTACAACTGCTAGCCTGGGGTCTTTAACGTGCGCCACGCAGTAGTGATACACGCCTGCACGCCAGTACGATGCTCATCCAGATCGAAACGGGCAGGGGTAGGGATTGAACCCAGGATCCCTGGGCTCTGCAGCGCGAGCTTTCACAGTGTGCTCCGAGCTGGTGTGCACAAGCCCACTTAGCCACCGATCCCCCTCAATTTATAAATAAATTCCAAACAACACCGTAAAATACCAAACAAACGCCCGCACAAAAATTTTATTGGAAAAAAAAAAGGGGGGGGCGGGATGAGTGTTTCTTAGGTCTGAAAGTGGCAAAGCAGAAGGGGCACATATCTGAGTAAGCCCTTGCTTGATCCAATGAAATGGTGCAGTACCAGTATGGGGGTGTGGCAAAACTTATTTTTTAATCAGCCGCACGGTTCTAGTGAAGCCCACTTTCTGCCAGCGCTGTCATGTCAGGCTTTACCGCTTTGCACCTGCACACAAGCGTAAAGCTTTACTGCCTTGCACCAGCGCGCTCGAAGAAGCATCCCGGTTAGTTCGGTGGGTTCAGAAGTTTGCTGGGGTGGGCACCTGATATGTCCTTCACTTATATTTCAAACATTCCAAAAGTAGGGGACAGGCGCTTATTGCGACACTGGAGCATGCTTGGTATTCTATGGTGAATGCCATAATTACAAAAGCTTATGACAGAGACAAAGAGACGCATAGGAAAGGGGATGAATACAAGTCCAAATGCAGCTGAACGGTCTAAATGCCTCCACCTGGTGACAATTTAGTAAGAGTAACTTCATTCTTGATTTAATCACTCTAGTTCCAGCCTGCCTACTAGAAGTGAGTCGCATGTTTGAGTCACCGCAGCCCCTCCGCAAGAAGCAGATGACTTGGTCTCCGCAGTGGCAAGGCATATCTCTAGAAACCTTAAAATTAGCCCTTTTTATTGATTATATATTTTATGCTATAGTAATCGTGACATGCACTTTAATAAACAACTTTTCTATATTAATTTAGAAACTCTGGGATCGAATGGCCCCAAAACAATATTTTTTATATGCTTAATTTTTTTATTTACTCCTAGCTACTGTTGTTTGTACAGCCTTTGTTGAAGCTTGAACACTTTTCAGTTGTATGTTTGTGATTGCATCCTAACATATATGCCAGCTACTGGATAAAAAATAAAATAGCATTAGTCTTTGGGGTACATCTGTAATGTAATTAAAAAATGGATGAACAAATTCTAAGCTTTAAGAGTGGCCATACAAACCAAATGTTACATTTTCAGAACATATTTGTTCATAAAATGGCACATCAATAAATTGCAAAAAAAAAAGAAGTAAAAATATGCTTTTTGAGAAAGTCGATTATATATTCGAGATTTTGGAGGGAGAAATATCACCTCTTCCCCCTTTAACCCAACTCCCGAACACTTCCGACGTCAAATCATCTAACATACAATATCATATTTGAACTTGACGTTAGTAACAAGAGCTAATTATTAGCTTTTCGAAGGTATAAACAAGAGCTGGCCAACCTATGCAAAACGTCGTCAAAGGCCACAGCACGACTTTTTTGTTTTAGAGCGCAGCTCTTAGGCTGCCCATTCCAAGTTTCGCAGGCGTCGGCGTTGCAGTCGGTGTAACCATGCTAAATTTAGTGGGAAAATTAACGTCACGTGACCTCAACACCAATTCAGTTTCCCCGCTAAATTTTGCGGGTAAAATGACGTGACATGATTTGGTGTCACGTTACCTATAAACAAATTAAGTTTCTCTGCTAGACGTAGTGGGAAAATTGACGTCACGCGACCTCAACAGCAATTCAATTCCCCGCAAAATTTAGCGGGAAAACTGATGTCACGTGACCTCAACACCAATCCAGTTTTCTTGCTAAATTTAGCGTGGAAAATGACGTCACATGACTTAGTGTCACACCTATGAACAAATTCAGTTTCTCCGTTAGATTTAGCGGGAAACTGACGTCACGTGCGGAGGAGGAGGGGAAGGTACGGAGAAGAGGAAAAGAGAAGGGGAGAGGAGGAGGTAGAAAAGAGGAGAGGAGGTGAGGGAAGGAGGAGGAGGAGGTAAGGAAGTAGGAGAAGGAGGAAAGGAGGGAGGATGAGTAGCAGGACAGGTGGAGGAGGAGGAGGAGAGGGTACAAAGGAGGAGGACGGCATACCCCCTCCGTGCCCTCCTCCTCCTCAAGAGCTGTGCTCTTGCATCAGAGATTTGTAAACGTCTAATTTTTTCTTACAAATATTGTAAATATAAATATTCAGACTATAATTTAGTATAATCAGCTATACACTGAGAGTTTTACAATAAAGTATAGTGCAGTAATTTAAAATGTGAGGAAATAACAAGCGGTCAAGCAAGGAATGCATGGGATCGCAAAAGAGAAAACAAACATCAGTTTTTGCTTGGTGGATTGCATGCTCTTGCATTTTGGGAACTACCTAAAAAACATAAATTCCTTGTGTAAAAATTGAAAAATACAACCCTATAAAACAGTATCCAAGTTAAGATACATAAATACCCCTAAAATATTACCCGAACGCACGACGTGGTACCGAGAACGATAGCATTTTAGTACAACTTTCTAGTAATACTGCAGGCACCACAAAATCCCAAGCAGGAGTTTTTTTTTTTTTCTGTTCATAATGGTGCAATACAATTTGTAGTGGATATTCTGAATTTCGAATAGTAGTTTCGAATAATACACTATTCAATATTCACTTCGAGATGAACTGCGATATTCGTTATTTTCAGTGCTGATCGCGGCAGGTTAGCCCCGTTGAGTGCGCTTCTTACCGAGCAGAGGTGCACTGCGGAGAAGCGAAACCCGCGGAAGTGAGCTCCGCGGGTGTTGCTTCTCCGCAGTACACCGGTGCTCGATAAGAAGCGCCCTCAACGGGGTAACCCGCCGCGATCAACAGTTGGAAAAGTATGAATACGTATAGCAATTGCGGGCTTGGAAGAAAAGCACACTTTCAAAGCGGGATGGTGCACGCACGCGCCTGGTTTATATAAGAAAAAAAGAAAAGGGAAAATCTGTGGTGTTATATGTCTACATTGCAGTCAAATTTTTAATATTAAACTGCGGCTGTTAAAACTGAATAGTAGTATACAGGGTATTCCACGCCACTTGAGCCAAGGCTTAAAAATAGTTTGGTGCATTTTAGGACGACGAAACCAAACGAATAAGTCTGTTCATTGTTCGGAGCAAGTCAGGCTATTTTCTTTGTATTTTGCCCAATTAACTAATTAACTAAGATTCATTAATGAACTTTTGAAATATTCAATTTAGAGCAAAAGTTCCAACGACAAAGTTGTAGAGCGTCCTCACAAACATTTAATTCAGTGGTTTTTATCAAGAAACCTTAACACTTTTTAATGGGCTTCGAAAAAAGCTTGCGAATTATGAAAAAGCTGTGACTTTGCGCATGTGCACCTTGCATTGCAGCGCTCTCAGCCGTGGCTTGAGTAAACTAGCCCTGCATACTGAATGCAGCACTGTTGACAGGGCGCGGTTGACAAATTCGCGTTTTTTTGTTGTGCTTTTATCATAATTCGGGCACTTTCTTTGAAGCCCGGAAACGAACCGTGTTAGAGGTTTCTGGGTAAAAACCACTGAATTGGACGTTTCTGGGGACGCCCTACAACTTTATCCCAGGAAATTTTGCTCTAAATTGAATATTTCAACAGTTCATTAATTAATCTTAATTAGTTAACTGGGCAAAAAAAGATATAAAAATAGCCCGAGTTTATCCAAACAATTAACAATCTTATTCATGTGGTTTAATCTTCCTAAAATGCACCAAAATATTTTTAAACCTTGGCTCAAGTTAGGTAGAATACCCTATATACTAGGCAGAGATGCCATATGACAACCTGCACATTCATAAATCGTGATTCCTTTTCTTTCCAGATTCTAGATTGAAGAAAGAATATTTGCATATTGCAAGATTTGTAAATCCACTCAATTAGGTATACTGGTGATTTTTATACGTTTATTTTATGTAAAATCCGCCGTTCACTTGCCATTCCAAGGCATCAAACTTTCTGAGGACACAGTTCATAAATATAGCAAGATTAAAATTGTCTTATAATATTTTTTTGTTTAATCATGGTGCAACAATACTGAAAGGTTTGGATAAACTACTCGATGTTCGGTTCGAAAATATTCGGACAAAACTGCTATTCGCTTCGAACTCGTTGGGAACTCGAAATCGACTATTAGCCCATGACTACAATTTAGCATGACAAGAACGACGAGGCAAGACGAGGCGATCGAGATACTAGGTCTAGTTTTTGTCCCACCCTTTATACTATCTTTGGCGGTGTTGGCTATGTGGGTGCGCCTGACGTGGGGCCGTACGAACAAAATGTACTTTAACAGTTTAATCAAAGGGACGGAAGGGAACGACGGTTTGCCCCACGCGCCTTCACATCATCTGCCACCGAGGACACACAACCCCATCAGGGCCGTGCGAATATTAAAAGAGCCGTCGTTCGTCGTGTGGGCCTTCGAAACAAGGGCAACCGATGAATATGCACCAGAAATAAAAGGTTAAAAAAGAATTTCCGCGGTGCGCTATGCAAGATTAAAATCGGATACATATAAAATGGCTAAGCTAGAGCAAGGACGTCAGACTAATATGATCATACAAATTGCAAGTACGTGGAATATAGAGTATGTGGGTGTTTTCATCTCAACTCAAGCACGACTTTAGGGTCGAATTTTTAACTTTTATTAAAAATATGTTTTGGCAGCATTCTTATCTAGAGACAGCGTAAACGGCAAGCTTGGTGGATTTTTTTTTTTTTTCAAGTTACTGGCCAGTGAAGGGGCCGAGGCGAAGACTGGTGTTTCTTCAGCCTGTCGGGTCAAAGAGCAAACTTATCCGAGGAAAAAGTAAAAAAAAAAAAAGAAAAGAAAAAAAGAAGAGCTTACCTCCTATGAAAACGCAGCGAAGCCACCGGTTTTCAAACAGGGCGCCCTATGGTTTGAAGACCGGTGGCTTAGCTGCGTTTCCATAAGAGTTAAGCCTCTTTTTTTTTTTTTTACTTTTTCCTTAGGTAAGTTTGCTCTTTGCGAATCTTACAGAAAAAATGCACCACCTGTGGCCAACGCTGTACAAAATCGGAACGCGATAGGTTAAGAAACCGATTTTTGCGGTTGATTTAAAGAGCCCCGCCGCTATTTGGGACACGGGGTATATTACAACTGCTACTACTACTATTACCACAACTACTATAATGACAATAACAACAACAAGGATGATGGAAAGCGCCGTCGGACCGGCCCGTGCATGACAGTCACGAATCTGCAGATCTGGCTTTAGCCCAGGGAGATCTTGGATTGCTGCTGCTGACCGAACACTACCGACAGGATCATTCATGTGCTCTCCTTTCTCTATTTCCCTTTCCCTCCCTCTTAGGACGGAGACGGGACAAGCTGGCATACCAAGTGGAACGACCGACTGCCGCCTCGATCGAGACGAGACGCCGACCGAAAATAAAGAAAACAATCCTTGGGGCGCCGCCACCCTGCGATCTCGTAAAACATGTTTCGGCGTCACCGAACGGCAAGGGATCGCGACCTGTCAAAGCTGAGTGTCACGTGTGACGTCACGAGAGCAGTTGTTTATCCGGCCCACACTAGGGAATCGGTTCAGGCAGCGAGTTTGACCTATTTGAAGGCCTTTTCATCCGACTGCGATGTTTATCGGAGGTCGAACAAATCAGTGAGAATAAATTTGGGTCCGTGCATTCTATCAAACACAGTATCATCGAACACCACCAAATCAAGAGTTGGTGTACATTTCTTGGTCTTGTACCGGAACTAAACCTCGCATTTTGCTTTCGCATGATGTATAAAGTAATACGAGCACGCGTGTCTGCTTGTGCGTGCATGAGCAAAAGAGAGGAATCATTTGGGGGCGTGAAGTCAAAATAAGACCTTGGAGGCTTTAGAACTTGTTGTAGGCGAACCATAACACGCTTCCGCCCCGCCATCGGAAACAGCAATTCACTGGATGACTTGTTGGCAGGCCCTGAGTGAAGCTTCGTCCCTACTAAAGCACGCTGCGATGGTCCTGATTCCAAATTCGGGAGGGATTATTTCAAGGAAACGGCGTCATGCGGTTCGATAAACCGGTACCTTTAGGAGCCCAGGTGATGTAGCAGGTGCCCGAAATCAAAACTGCAGGAGTAGCTGGGAAACAGATTTTTCGTCAGTCAGATATTTTGCATGCGCTTAAAGAAAATATAGCCACCACAGACGAACCACAGACAAAGGGAAATGGAAGAGAAACGACACCGGAGCACGAGATCGGAAGGAAAATGCCCAGTTCAACTGGCAAGTCTATCCTGCCTCGGCGAACCGTTGTACAAGGTGTGCAAATAATTCACTTTTACAAAACCCGCCATGAAACAAGGTATTAATAAAAATAAATCGAAACGCGGGAGAGAGAGAGAGAGAGAGAGGGGGGGGGAACACCGGAGGAAGGATATCCGTGCAGGCAGTGCAGATGCTCTGGCTGTGCTTGGTCCAGCAGCCCACCACGTGACCTGGTTCCGATTCGACGACGTCACTTTCACTCGCGCTCCACTTTAAGTGCGGCTACCCCAAAACGCGGACACGCCGCCTTTGCTGGAGAAAAGGCAAAGAACAGCAAACCGCCAACTCATTACGTTTTTTTTCTCTTTTCTAAAGTTTTTTCTTCTTTTTTTCTTTTAAACAGGAGGAAACTACAGGTGAAAACAAACACTGACAAAGAAAAGGGCGCTCCGTGATGAATGCCCTCTAAAGGTCTGAGGATTGCCAGACGATTTAGAACGAATCCTGGACAAAAGCTCACCAGAAGCTCAACGGGCAAAAGCTCACAGAACGGAACCTCAACGGAGAGAAGCTCACCGGACAAATGTTCACCAGATCAAGATTCACCGGACAAAGGTTCACCAAAGGTTCACGGGAAAAAAGCTCAACATTTTCCACAGATCCGGACAAACGCTATCCGCTTTTACTCGTGAACTAGGGTCAAAGCTCACCTGGATAACGATGTTTGTTTTATTAACCTAAAATAATATGAAACTGCCCCAAAAAGTAGCTTTATCAATAAAAAAAATATATATTTATGTATGGCTTGCGCAAGGTTTAAGGTCGGTACTCGTAGCGACGAATAAATTTAAAGGAGACACTGTCATTATGTACAATAAAACATAAAAAGAAAAATATTCAGACCTCTGATACTTACAACGTAAAAGTATTATTGTGACTAGACATACTGTGCTAGAAAGCGCAGACTCCGGTCCAATAAAAAAAACTAATAACTAATAGCTGCACTCGCGCAAAAATTTGTAGTGATCGCTCCTCTCCAACGCCTGGTCGTTTGGATGTTCCATCGAACACGTACAGCCTTTTTGGAGTGCTTCTACGTCGTATAGCCGCCAATACAAACGACACAGATAAAGAACAATAGGACCAATCTTACCACAAGCTGTAAAACTTGGTTTTAGAGCGCAGCTCTTATGCTGCCCGTTTCCGCATTGAGCGGCGTCGCCGTCGGCGTCGGCGTAACCGCGCGCGTTGCATTATGAGACGTCACAGTTTCCCCGCTAGATTTAGCGGGGAAACTGAATTGGGGTTGGTCATGTGACGACAGTTTTACCGCTAAGTTTAGCTGGGAAACTGAATGCGCAGTGTTACATTATGGGACGTCACAAACCTATACACCAATTCAGTTTCCCCGCTAAATTTAGCGGGGAGTTGAATTGATGTTGAGGTCACGTGACGTCAATTTTCCAGCTAAATTTAGCGGGAAAGCTGTGGGAGGAGGAGAGGGTATGGAGGAGGAGGGGAGGGTACGGAGGAAAAGGAGAGGGTACGCAGAAGGAGGAGGGAGGGAGGGTATGAAAGAGGAGGAGGGGAGGAAGAGGAGGAGGGTGCAGAACCAGTATGTGAGGAGAGGGATCTATATTTGTACATATATATATTTCTTTCTCAAATTGTTTAGCACGGTATATCGCAAAATCAAAATAACTCAAGAGCTGCGCTCTAATTTCGCATTAACGAGATTAACAAACGTCTTTAATTTTTTAATTATATGGTATCAAGCAACACAGCTCTCGAACGACTGTTGACGTGTCCCCGCGCAAAGCCCATTTTATGCCTGGTTGGCCGACCCCCCCCCCCCCCCCCCCCCCAACACAAAAAAAAAAAAAAAAGAAGAGGAAGAGGAAGTGGGTTTTGTTCGTGTCCGCCGAGAAATGTGCGAGTTTTTGTTCGGTGAGCCTTTGACCGAGGTGCCCTTG
The DNA here is from genome assembly GCA_037355805.1 of Ixodes ricinus. Lineage (NCBI taxonomy): Eukaryota > Metazoa > Arthropoda > Arachnida > Ixodida > Ixodidae > Ixodes > Ixodes ricinus. The sequence continues at coordinate 54,532 of JAZHYW010009062.1, forward strand.
TCCGGCGAGCTTTTATCCGGCAAACCTTTTGACCGGTCACCATTCAAAATATCTCAAATCTAAAAAAAAAAGAAGACTTGGTGTGGTTGGGTACGCTACAACAGATCTAAACGTTTTGGTAGGGCTGCACATGTGCCCAAAAAACAAATAAATCGAACCTTGAAAAAAAAAAAAGGAAAACTTGTTAAGGTGATTTAACGAAAGATCATATCAGCCAATTAGCACTTAGTTACTCTGAGCCGTTCTTTTTTTATGGAGCATCTGTTGACGTTTAAAGAATGCCCATTAAAATAAGTAGAGCACACATAACATTTTTTGTGACGTGTCGACTCTCACCGCTACCGTGTCGAGAGCATTGACGCACCTCACCGGAACTATTCGATCGCGCACGCTGCAACTAAAAACGCAATCTATTATTTTCCTTAAGCTCGTAGCAGCCGATCCAATACGTTCCGCTAACATTACACGCACAGGAAGAATAGATGAATAGGAGCGCTCAACCTGATACGATAACGTCCAGCATTCCGGTTCCCCAAAGACAATGGAAGTCGAAACGTTATGTATATACGCGAGAAGATGAATGGTCTTGCTTGCAATACCCTGCAATCTGCAGCTATGCGGACAGCCATACATCTTTTCCTGGTGTACAATCTTGCGTGGTTACAGCCGATTGCGCAATGGCAGGGTGCGCGAGAGTAACGGCCCTTCCGGAAAAGCTCCGCTCAGATGTGCGAACTCTTATCTTGATCGACAAACCGTGAACTAAAAAAGAAAAAGAGGAGGGGGGGGGGAGATTGCTGTCAGGTTTCTTGCGTGCAATCAGTACATGCGTGATTCATGTTATTAAATACGCCCGTGTTATCGGTCGAATAAGACCGGAAAGTGACCGTACAATAAATGCAACGCGATCGTGCTTTTTTTTTTCTCGTGCGTGGTGCGCGATTGGTTAGTGATAGCGAACCCACAAAGACAAAGAGCGCGTCGTGACGGTGCACTTTCCACGCCGACTGATCGGCTTCATCGGGTAGTGGCGTATCGGCTGCGGCCGGGCTTGTGTAACGGAGTAACACTTTCCGAAAATAATCCCAGTGGAGAAGGGGAACAAGGGGGACAAGGACGAGCACAAATCTCCAAACACAGCTAGGTGACTGGTGCACGACCAAAACATTCCGCCTGGTAGGTCCCATGGTTCGATACCAGGACCAGGCAGATTTTTCCGTCGAGCACCAGTCACCTAGCTGTGTTTGGAGATTTGTGTCTGTCTTTGTCCCCCTTGTTCTTTTTCTCCAGGAATTATTTTCGTCTTTCTTGTCCAGCTCGCTTGCACCTTTGCAATAATTGCACTATCCTCAGAACACTTTCCGATGTACATACTTGGATGGATGGATGGATACAAACGGCTGTACCCTTTATATCGGGCGGTAGCTCGCGCCACCTAGCCTAGACATTAAGAACCAAAAGTGATATCTTTCCTTTGCCAGTTTGCTAACCCTCTGCAATTTCGCACAAGTAGGGAAGTACAATTTCGTACTTCCCTACAAGAGATTTCACCCGAACACAACGTGGCTGGCATAAAGTGGACAAGGCCCATATATAGCGTTTTCGAAGTATTATAAGTCTGTCCGCAGAGCCGGCTTGTAACGTTCTTTATAAATATCGCTGCAACTTCGCAGAAGTCTTATCTTTCGGAGGCCCAAACTGTCGAGCAAAGGAGTGAACGAAACCAGCAGATATGCTCAATGCACCGCTGACCTGCGTGTGTTCTATGTGCGACTCGAATACTTCTTATCGGCTGTTGACAATGGAGGATGCGCGACGCTTGTGCAAACGAAAAATCCACACAGTTTCGCGTAACTCTACCGCGCCTGATATACCATCTGCTGCGTCTGTTGGACTGGAGTAGTCGCGGCTGTGAAACCGACGAATACCACTGAACATTTCGAATTGGAAGACAGCCTGTGCCACCTGGCCACTGCTTAAAAAAGAATTAGTAGAACGAGACACCTGCAATAGGGTGGTACAGGGTCGCGCTTCCCCCGATTGTGCCACCAGTCAGACAGCTGGCTCCTACTTGGATGGATATATATAAATATATCCATCCAAGCACGAACCAGACAGAGTAAGGAAGGGAGGGATATATATATATGTATATACAGTGAAACCCGTTTAGAACGAACCCACGTACAGCGAATTATTGTCGATATCGAACTCACGGAAAATTTAAATAACAATGCATGTAAAAATTACTTTTTATAACGAACAACATACTGGCTATATCGAACTTTTTTCCCCCGGGAAGGCTCTCAAAAACGCGCAAACAATCGTCTTTTAACTCTGCCCCCCCCCCAAAAAAAAAAAAAAATAAAAAAGAAAACGTTAGAAAAAAAGGAAATTTTGAAAGCTCAAGTTGCGAACAAAATTGAGCGAAGAGAAGCGATTCAGAAGAGAAAAAAGCTAAAAAATGCACTCTGCACGCACGCACAAAAAAAAAATCATCTCAAAACGGTTGTTTACGAAGAGAAGCGATTCAGAAGGGGAGATAAGCCCAAAACCAAACTGCACACATGTAAAACAAACAAATAAATAAATAAATAAATATTAAAAATGAAAAAAAAACTTTTTAGCGCGTTATTTTAAGGCGGAAGCGAAGATATGAGAAGAAAGAAAGAGAAGCTGATCGCCTTACAACGAACGCATCGTGGAAGTTCGTTGTTAATGTATTTTGCTACATCGAATTACTTGCTATATCGAACTCATCGTAGCGTTTCCTGCTGTTCGTTACAACCGGGTTTGATCTCCCTCCTTCCCCCTTACGCCTGTTTTTCTCTAGATATGCCTTTCGGAAACAGCAGAGCGCCGGGACGACTGTCAGCAGGCTCATCGATACCTGTCAACACGCTCCAGACAGACTGTGTGGGAGTCGTTGTCTCGTGTCTATATAAACTCGCACATCGACACGATCGATGTGCGCGTTTTTATACAACCATGAATTGCTGCGGCTGCTGCGGGACAGGTTCCACTGGGCAACGTGTGCTTGGAAATACCTAACGTAACTCTGGCCTTTGTCAGTGCGTCTAACGGTCGATTCTCGGGGCCAATGGCATTCCAGCCTATTCTCAAAGCTCTTGCTGCCTAGGCAAGCTAACGTGAGGTCGGGGAACGTACAATGTGGTCTTTTGTGCGGAGTAACCTGAAAATAGCGACACGGAAAAGCACGTATTTTCGTCAGTTGTCTCGCTATAGAGTCGCATCGTTACAGAGTGGAAGAACAGGAATGTATCCTTTGTTGTGATTTCGCTCTACGCTAACTGTCACAGCACGATACACCAAGATGTCAAATGAGCTGCAAATGACGATTTGCGAGCTCGATAACTAGCAAATTGGGTCCAAAAGTTCGTTACTCTATAGGTACAATATAGACAAATATTTGACGGGTATAAACTTCACAAGACAGAAGATGCGGGAAATCTTGAATTTCCATCGCGAAGAGTTTCAAGGTGCTGATAAGCGGTTTTGCTTCTCAAAGGAGACTCGGCGAAACGTCGGCTGTCACTTCCGGGGGTTCTTTCTTGAGGACAAGAAGGTACAAATGTTCATATTGGCTTTGGTATCACATGTCATCTTTACTTTGAAAGGTGTAGAGCATTTTCTTGCCAAGCACGAATGCGTAGCTAGCTGCTAAAGGTGTCTCGTGCACTGAAACGGATATCGAATCAAATTTGGGTGTTTTACGTGCCAAACCAACGACGGGCATCTGGAACGCTCCAGCGCAGGACTGAGGATTAATTTCGACCAACTGGGGATCTTTTGACGTGCAACCGAAGGCTCAGTTACACGGCGCCTTCTCCGCAATAAGACTGAGGCGGACATACAGGGCCAAAATACGTCAATACTTTCAATACGATGCGGCCACACTTTAGGATGAATTATCGGCGAAAGCGACTAACAAAGCTGCACAGGTAAGCGCACGTTTGATGATCAATATTTTATTTGAAATCAAATTATGGATTTAACCTAACCACCATCACTTTACGTGCAGTCTGTGCGTTTATACCGACGTCTCATCAACGTCTCCGAAATGTTTGCAATTGGCCTGGTTTGCTCGCGGGACCAATTTTTGTGCGATTTCTGCGAATATTCCATCGCACACAGCATGCGGTCCATTCAAAGACGCCACAGTTCTTCCGCGTGATAACACGTGGTATTAAGGTCGAGATGTTTCGGTGGCGCCCACTTATAACTTCCATCCGTAACGTCATGACCAGGATTTGCCTCGCCGTGACGTCACGAGCTGTAATCCCGGCTACTTATCATCCTCAGCCGCAAACTACAAGTTCAATGGTGTGTGCAACAAAGCAGAGTGGAAGCTCGGAGTCATTGCATTCTGTAATCCAACACCGTCAAAGCTTGACAGTCTGGCATTACTCTTATTTCCGTCAATTAAAGTAAAATTAATTCACCTAAAAAACGTCATAGTGAACGTTTGGTCAATCTTGAGTGCCGACCCATAGTCTCCGAGATTCTTGGCGCCAAAAATCTCGGAGGCCAATGGTCGACCACAGCGACGCTTTTGGTTGCGCATATGTCGTCAATACTGCTGGACGCCAGGCCGTTCTACTGTCTCGAAAGTCAATTCCGACTGCCACGCAGTTGCCAGACCAGCCGACAAGCAATATCTGAATTCGCCAAGACCTCCGTCAGCAGAAAGCAAAACCGGACCGTTAGCGCTGGGGACAGCTACCGCCACCAGAGCCGGTCTCAAGAAGGGGTCTAACCGCACACACCAGGACAAGTGTCGGCCTCCTCAAGACCTGTCGAACACGGCTGTCGACCAGTCTCAGAGGTTCAGCGGGCACGACGAATGTGACCTGCAAACGGAACGAATTTCCGTCCGACCTTGGCCACTGCAGACTGGGCCAGATCACCTTGGATCGATAAGATGCGAGCTTTGCTTGTGTTCTTGGCGGAAACGGGAGCACAGCTAGCGCAATCCGGCCACAGCGGACGACGTTGACGGGGAATGGGTTACCAGACACGCCGGCCACTCTCGCCGTTTCCTGCCCTCTAATAAAGGAGGATGGAACTTGTATTCTCGTCGCTTATCCCGGATTACAGGCGTCGTTATCGCGAGATGTGGAGAAATTCTTTCTGCAATGCGTTTCCTTTGAGGTCGTGAAAGCATTACTTCGATGTAATGAAGATATATAATAGTGAAGATCTGTGTCGAAACATACATTGCTTGGGTTGGTTTTATTTTCATTGCTTTTAAAATCGCTAGCAAAATAATTCTTAAAAAAGTCGATAAGAAACTTCTGACATCCTTAATTTAACTCTTGCAAGTTTTTTTTTTTGAAAGCGATTACAACAAGGCGCTGATGATTGTTAAATGATTACGAAATTCCGAAGCTATTAAAATGCAACGCACCGTTACGAAGTAATTCTACCATAGGACTTTTGTTAGCTTTACTCCAGTATCACAATATACTGCACCATATAGTTTAGTGACTAAACTCGGGTTTCATCTGCCCACCTGTCTGTAAAGACATCAGACCGGCACCCTTCCGACCCGATGATTGCAAAACGAGGGCAACACAGGCAGCAACTTCAAGATACGGAATAATTATAGATGCCGCGTTGGAAGCTTTATAGACGTGACCTGTGTTATCAACGCCACAAGGTCCGCAAGAACTGGGGCAACAAGGCCACTCGACGCGGGTTAATGGAGCAATTGAGTGTTACACGTTCAATGACCAATCGTGGACTCTATTTTAGGTAGAAAATGCTAGTGCGGTCAATTCAAATTTGCAATGAGTGCATGCAGCTGATTATAAAATATTCGCATCATCAGATGCACAAGAAAAAGAGCAGAACTATGTGGCGAACGAGTTTATATTTTAAGGATATCTTGCAAAATAGCTGCGATACACTAGAAAGGAGCTTCAATTTATTTACAGCAGCGATCTAGAGCAGTAAACTTTCAAGATCGCAGAAACCAGCTATTATGTGTCAAATTATACACAACGAATCGGAGCAGGCAGTTTCCGGACCGTTCTTTTTGATAAACTAGTACACAAGAGAGGGAAGAAATTTGGATGAAGGTACTATATTCTTAAGGTAATGGAGAGGATTAAACTTTCCCGTCGCTGAACTGATTGATCAATGTCGCGATTTAACTGGGTGTAGTTGATTTATGTCTTTAGATATAATCTTGTTATTTCGTCACTTCACAAGAAGTAGTAATTGAAAAAAAAAAATCAAATGTCTTCCTAAATGATGAGGGACTTGCACACTTGAGCTTCGCTTCACGTAACTGTGCCTTTCGGGGTAACACTTATTCCCTTTTATGTATAAGTTGTGTTTTTTTACGTAGTTTTGTGTTATGTTGATCGATTCATTAGAATTTTACGCGTTTGTTCTTACTGTTATGATTTTTCTTTTAATTTTTTTTGTTGGCTGAGCAATGTACAAGAATGGCGCGGCCTCGTCAAGTAAAATATATTTACCTTTTTGCCGCCACCCCAACACACACGAGATTCAAGAAGTCAAAATAAAATAATAATAAATTATTATTATTATTTATTACAGAAAAAGTGTGAAGTGACATCGCCTTTCCGCTCTACCTTTAAAGTACGACGCACAGAGCAAGAAACAGAAATCGTGGTAATCCTAACGAGTATAATCTCGGGGCACGTAAAAGTCTGTTCGTCGTTTACCATCATCGGTCATTACTAGAGAGTGCGTACTCCTCCCACGTGCTCTACAACAACCGGAATACAAGAAAGCGAAAGACCATGCGTGGGCTTAACTGGGGCATGTCAAGGGTTGTCTGGAGACTTCCGCAAGACTGGTTTAACTTGAAAACAATGCCGGCGAACAGGGTTCAAAGCACTGCGTATACGGTAGGTCGGGCTGACTGGCTGGATGAAAGTGTAGAAAGCAGGAAATCCCACGAAAGTCGCAGAGCGTCGTCTCTGCTTACCGCGAGTACCGCCTACGGAGTTTTCGCACAGGAAACGCCTCTTCGAGTTAAATGAGGGAACAGACAAAAATAGACCTTAGTTCATTGAGTCGGCAACATAAATCTATATACTCTAAGAAAGAAACGAAGCCCTAAAATCAAATCAAGACACCTTAAAAAAAATAGTTGATTAAAAAACAATGCAGCTGTTAAGATGGCAGGTTAATAACCAGTTTTGCCAAATATTTTTCTTAAGAATGTTTCTCGAAAGTTCTGTATTTTTTCTCTACGCAGGTTCAAAGGGAGAGAGCAAGGGAAAAATATAAATTCATGGCAATAATTTTACACTACTAAAAGAAAAAAAAAAGAAGAAGAAAAAAGCTGAACACCCGGCCGTCAAAAGAGATACAATCGACCATTACACATATATAAACAACTAATACGGGAAGGAGTTTTATTGGATCGCAGCAAATCGTGCGTTATGTAAAATGGCTGAAACTATTCCCATATCGCTCTGCGACTCGTAAACAAAGCTCAAAGTAAGATACTTCCACATTCCAGCGATGTCGTGGCCGTGAGGTCTAGAAATGCAGACATAGCTCTAAATTTAAAACGCAAGAAAGAGAAACTGGGCGAATGCCATGAAACCAATAAAAGTGTTATCGCTTAGATACATCTCGGAATTCGGTAGGTTTGAAAGAAGCACACCACGCCCGGAATGCCAATGCGATGCAATCTGCAAGGACGATATTAGAAAAAGAATTTCGATGCGACCGAAAATAGATTCTAAAGTGGATAGAAATCAAGCGAACAAAATAGAAAATGACATGATCTGTGGATCAATAAATTAGATCCGCCAGCCGTAAAGTAAACAGCGCGCCCAGAACATTCAAAAGTCGCCATACAAGTAATTGCTCATTTGACCTGGATGTATCAATACGCTTGCGCAAGTGAGACCCCGAAAAATATAGAGCGGCTGTTGCAACAACCGACACGTGTGCAATGTGTATACACAAGCTGCTGCGTTTCCGCGAATGTCAATGTCACGTACGAATTTATAAGCACGACGCCGACTTCCTAGGGTCCGCATCCCACGTCTGCACCACCGCAAAAATATTGACGAAGTAACGGTAAAAAGATTGGAGGACAATGTTTACGCGTGTTACGCTTATGCAAAAGCTAATGTCCCGTTCATATAAAGAGATTTTATGCCTTTTCAACCACTTTCTTGAATCTACAGTTGGTGTATGCCGGTCAAAGCGCGCTACGTGAAACATTTCGTGGCAATGTGGAAGTGGTGTCTGTAAACAGACTGGTAGAAGGTCTCTTACCGCACATCTCGAGCTACAGCGACGGTGGCTTTCAGTCGACCAGGCTTGGAAAGGCAGTGTGTCTCAAACAGTCTCTGGTAGCAGTGAAGACAGGCGAGAAAGCATCCACGTCAGTGGTTTGGCTGCCGTACACTGAATACAAATCGCAACGCAGCGAAGGGGAACACATGTGTACCGGAGGAAGAGAGGCCGAGACGCGAAAAGCGAGAAAGGGGAACGCCATCGTCGGAAGAGGGCGGGGCATCCGTCGTCGTACGTTGCCAGACCGGTTTTACGAAAACGAAACTGAAACCGAAAACTGAAATATATCGCTTCCTTGGAAAGAGTGTTGAGTTTGTATGTAGAGTTAGCCGAACCTTACAAGCCACCGCGAAATAGAGGTGATGTACCGTCTCTGCTGTTTATCCACGGTAATTTTTTTAATATATATAAGTAATATGATAAATGTACATCCCTACCAATCCCAGTTGACGGATTTGAACACCGGCTGTATGCCTCGCAATGTGAAGATGGAATATAATAAACGTTTATTACATACCGATTGGGGAAAACGCCGCTTAACTAAAACTTCAGTCGCACTTAAGGAGGCTTGTAGCCGTCTAAGTGAATATTGAATCCTTCGTTGAGATATGTCAAATGCCTTTTGATGTATATTGGACAGCTTGAACCAGGGGAAGATATATAGAGAAATTGAGACAGGAGAGAAAAGGCAGCTATATATCTTCCCCTGGTTCTAGCTGTCCAATATACAAGTATGTACCAACACGCTCAACTATCAACCGTTACTCGCCTTTTGATGGTTGGGCACATAAATTCCTAAGTTTTTTTATTTCACTAAAAATGCGCACGTTCATTACCGACATCTGTTCGCCGCTTCACCACTGCTGGTTTTCATCAACTACGATGCTGTCCAATAACTTAGTAGAATATCAATAAATAAGGCACAATGGAATGTCTCACACGAACACTATATATAGCGAGTGGAAACGCTAATAAAAAATGGTTGCGTAAAAAAACAAAACGAAAACACGTATTTTCAAACGTTACGTCAATAATGGTCAGGATGATCAAGGTCCACATTATGTTTTCTTCTTTTTTACTTCTGATGTTTGTTTATTTTGTAGTGAAGGAAAGGAAGCCAGGAGAAAGTGGGGGTAGTTCGCAATCGTACTCGCCTTCACACTGTCTAGACATCCATATAACTATAACATACGTTTGCCAATCTCCGTACCTCTGAGAAAATATATTAAGGACGTGCTATCTTCGCCATCTTCTGCTCCAGAGTTGCACGTCGGAAATGGTTCCACGTTAGCTAGAGCCTGAAGACCAGCGACGATGCTAGGCGGTCGGCTCTTGTGGAGCCCACCGCCGTGCCACCGCGGCCCTACGTGATCCGGCCCCTGCAGCGGGAAGAGCTGTCCAAGGCGTTTGAACTGCGCAAGCGGGTCTCCTCATTCGTCCTGGGACGGCACGCCACGGAGACTCTTTAGGTCCTGGACCGACAAAGCTTTCTTACCAGGGTCAGCGACCAAGGTGCTTCACATCGGCCTCGTGAGTTACCTACGGTATGCACGCAGTGCGCCCTCTCGATCTGGGTAAAGTCACTTTAGATCTGGGCATGCCGGCGAGGCGGATTTGCCACGGGAAGAGCCTTGCAACATGGTGGAACAAGTAACACCACAAAGCATGTATTGCTAAAATTGTTCAAGGGTGTCAAGGAGCGTAATTTGATTCTATTTTATTTGTTTCGACCGGACTTATTTCACAGAGGGAGTTAAAGGGGTGTAGGATCCGGGCATATGGTCTTGGCTCCTTCCCATATGGTGTTCAGCGAGCAAGAAGCGCACATACACACACACACACAAAAAAAAAGAAACTTGTAAGATTAAACACAGGCACGACACACAGGTTCCCACAGTAGTCCAGTAGACATCAAGATAAAACCCACCAAAACAGAAATATTTATAATTATGCAAATGCGTAATATATATATATATATATATATATATATATATATATATATTATTATTATATATATATATATATATATATATATATATATATATATATATATATATATATATATATATATATATATATGGGTATGTATGTTGTCTTCTAGAAGAGAACATATGTGGGCATGTTGTGTGTATTAGAGCTGGCAATAGACCGATCTCACCAAGTGATCCACGCATGCGTGACGCCGCCATAACTGTAGTTCGTAGGAGGCAGACGCCAGTTCACGAGATAGCTCATGCCGCTTCGTGCTCTGCTCGCGCAGACTTTCAGTGGGGTTCTCGCACGTGCAGAAAGACCTCCCACGATGCATGGCGGCAGCGGTGGCGTACTCAAACTAGCTGGTGAGATCGGTCTATTTGCTTTCAAAGCCACCAATGAGTGGTTTTCTTTTTGCGCATCGGAAAAGAACACATCAGAAAATACGTTAAGCTCAATTAAAAGGTTAAAACGCGAACAAAACAAGGACGATAAAAACACAAAGGCGACAGGACAGGCGCCATCTCTCAACTGATATAATTAGAAACCATCGCCACTTATATACACATACTCATTTGCCCGACTTGCATCACAACCAATCACCACTCTTACATGCAGCCATCAAGAAAAGTAACAATTCTTTCTGAAGCAGATAAAGAGAAAGCGCGCTACCTCATTTGTCATCTGTATTTTTTTTATATAAAACCCCTCTATAGTTCTCTCTCGGTCTTATCTTGTGCTTAAAAAAAAAAATCTTTGTTTCACCAAAACAGGTTTACAGCCAGCGCATCATCTACAGAGGTCTGCAAAATGCACCCCCCCCCTCGTTGTTACGCTCGGAAAGATTATGCTCCCGTGCTCTATCATTAAAACAACGGCCAGTTCGTCCTATGTAAACTTTTCCACAACTTAGCGGTATCTCATATACGACATTGGTGACATATTCAGTATACTGCACTGCGTGCTTCTTGGAACAGAGTGTTTTTTCCTGCCGTGTCAGCATCGGACAGATTTTAGAGATGCTTTGGATGCAACAAAGTTTTAAAAAAAAGAGCAAAAGATAAAACCGAGAGGGAAAGAGAGAGATTATAGTGGCGTTTTATGCCAAAGAGAGAGATGACAAATGCGTTATAGCGCGTCTTCTCTTCATCTTGGTAAAAAGAAGGGACTTTTCTGGATGTGCTGCTTGTAGGACCGGTGATTGGTTGTCATGCAAGTCAGGCAAATGAGTGTGTGTGTTGTGTGTGTGTGTGTGTGTGTGTATAAGTTGTAATGTTCCACAATAACAATACAGATTCTCTTATGATATATGTGGCTTTACTGGACCCTTCATCTCCGTCCATCACATTGTTCTTCCCTGTTTCTCTTTTTCCTCCTTCTTCGTCTTCAGAGAAGTCCGTTGTCAGATCCTTCCAACCTTTTTAACTCATCCCGCCTGGGTTGTTATGGAAATACATTTTCGATGGTGGCGCATTCAGTGACCAAATGGTTTTCAGAATACCTTGCGTGGTAGCTGTTTTCGTCACTTGGTAATTCCCGGAATATTTGGCGTGTGTTCCATGAATGTCCTCCCAAACAATGTCGAAATTGCCCAATTTAATCTTCGGAGTTGAACAAAACCTTGTGTCAAAGATTTTCTTCATTCTTTTTCTATAGATCTCTTGTGTTTGAGGTCTCTTCTTTTCTTCCGTCAGCACTAGATCGTCTTTGATGCCAAGTTGTACATCCACCGGCAAGTAAGGTGCTTGTCCGAAGGCCGCGAAGTTGGGACTACAGCCCAGGGCTGTCGTATGTGGGCGGTTATGATGGGCAACCGCTGCCTCTAGGGCACACTTCCAGCCGCCGCTGAAGTTAGGATGTATAGTTGAGTACTGTTTCACATCTTGCATCAGTCTTTCTGCTAGGCCGTTTGCTTCCCGGTGATTGGGCGCGGCGAAGCGAAGGCCTATTTCTCTTGATCTTGCTCACTCAGTTGAATGCTGTTGCTCCGGAACACAGGACCATTGTCGGACACAATAACCTTGGTGTCTTTAAACATGTCCCGTTCCAGCATGGAGATGACACTGTTTGCATCTTCTTTTCCTGTTCTTGAGGCAGCGATGCGCGTGTATTCGTCGATGGTTATCAAGAACGCTTAAATTCTAGCCACTCCTTCACCTTTTTTTTTTTAGTTCGGCGAAATCCAGATGAAGTACTTCAAATGGTATATTAGAGAGTACTGGCAAAGCCATCTCATTGAATCGCTGCTTCTGCATGGCCTTGTTCATTTAACATTTGTGGCATGAACGAATATACTGGTAGATGTCATCCTTCATTCTATGCCAGAATGATCTGTGCGCTATAGTGTACTATATGTCTTCCAAAATCCATCATGGCCGCCTGAGTTCAGGCTATCAAGGTAAAGCCTGAGTAGTGAACTAACAGCTGTGACTGTGACTTGAAACTTTCCATTGCTGAAGGTTAAATCTTCGGTGCCTTCCCATGGTCTCGTGTAAAGACTTTTTGCGCCTCTTGCCCCATCTCGGAAATGGATAGACGCGACAAAGCGCCTGCATCTTTGAAGTGAACCCCTGGACGACGTCTTCCTTCGGTACTATGGTTATTGGCGAAGCAAAAAGGAGACTGAGGGTCGAATGATTCTGGCATCTAACATGTCTTCCGGTATCTGGCATCCAACTGTACGTAGCCTTAGTGATCCGTCTTCCTTCGGTACTATGGTTATTGGCGAAGCAAAAAGGAGACTGAGGGTCGAATGATTCTGGCATCCAACATGTCTTCCGGTATCTGGCATCCAACTGTACGTAGCCTTAGTGATCCGTCTTCCTTCGGTACTATGGTTATTGGCGAAGCAAAAAAGGAGACTGAGGGTCGAATGATTCTGGCATTCAACATGTCTTCTCGGTATCTGGCATCCAACTGTACGTAGCCTTAGTGATCCGTCTTCCTTCGGTACTATGGTTATTGGCGAAGCAAAAAGGAGACTGAGGGTCGAATGATTCTGGCATCCAACATGTCTTCCGGTATCTGGCATCCAACTGTACGTAGCCTTAGTGATCCGTCTTCCTTCGGTACTATGGTTATTGGCGAAGCAAAAAGGAGACTGAGGGTCGAATGATTCTGGCATCCAACATGTCTTCCGGTATCTGGCATCCAACTGTACGTAGCCTTAGTGATCCGTCTTCCTTCGGTACTATGGTTATTGGCGAAGCAAAAAAGGAGACTGAGGGTCGAATGATTCTGGCATCCAACATGTCTTCCGGTATCTGGCATCCAACTGTACGTAGCCTTAGTGATCCGTCTTCCTTCGGTACTATGGTTATTGGCGAAGCAAAAAAGGTGACTGAGGGTCGAATGATTCTGGCATCCAACATGTCTTCCGGTATCTGGCATCCAACCGTACGTAGCCTTAGTGATCCGTCTTCCTTCGGTACTATGGTTATTGGCGAAGCAAAAAAGGAGACTGAGGGTCGAATGATTCTGGCATCCAACATGTCTTCCGGTATCTGGCATCCAACTGTACGTAGCCTTAGAGATCCGTCTTTCTTCGGTACTATATAATTATTAGTAGGGTTGTGCGAATATTCGAAATTTCGAATAGTAGTTTCGAATAATACACTATTCGATATTCGCTTCCAGAAGAACTGCACTATTTTCATTTTTCGAAGTCTGGATTGCGGCGGGTTAGCTCCGCTGAGTGCGCTTCTTACCGAGCAGCGGTGCACTGCGGAGAAGAAATACCCGCGGAAGTGAGCTCCGCGGGTGTTGCTTCTCTGCATTACATCGGTACTCGGTAAGAAGCGCACTCAACGGGGCCGCCGCGAATATCGCAATTGCGTGCTTGGAAGAAAAGAAAAGCGTACATTCAAAGCGAGATGGTGCACGCGTGCTGGCTCTACTTTGAAATAAATGAAAAATTTGTGAATGTGCATATCTCCATTGTAGTAAAAGTTTCAAAATTAAACTTACTCTTATGCAAGAGTATACTATGGTAGGCAGAGATGCCCTTACAACCTGCGTTCAGCATGCACGATTCATTCTTTGTTAACTCGAGATTAAAAAAAGAATATTTAATATAGCAAGATTCGTAAATTCACTCAATTGGGTATAGTAGGCCATCTCTATAGAATTCAATTTATGTCGAATCCGCTGTTTACTTTCCATCCCAAGACATCATCCCTTCTGAGGTCACAGTTAATAAATATAGACAGATTGAACTTAGCTTATAAATGATCAAGTGGAACAACCTTAACAAGTTTAGCTGGGATTTTGTCTAAGCATTATGCTGTGGTAGTGAGAGGTGTGGAAAAACCATTCGATATTCGAATCGAAATTATTCGGCCGAAACCACCATTCGCTTCGAATTCGCTTCGAATTCGCTTCGAACTCAAAATCCACTATTCGCAAAAGACAAATTATTGGCAAAGCAAAAGAGGAGACTTAAAGTCGAATGATTCCGGCACCCAACATGTCTTCCGGCATCCAACACAATGGTGGCGTCCGCCAAATCGAAAGGTACTTGAATGCAAGTGGTTGCGGGTGGGTATTTGCCAACAGGTATTATATCTGAGTACTTGATTAGTATATCATCTACCGATCCCACTTATTCTACCTTCTATCGCACCGGTATTGTTCGCGTAAGATACCTTGACGGTATCATCCCATTATATGTTGATGTGCACTCGTTTCATATCTGGCCGAGAAAGTAGTAAATCATAGTTCAGTCCATTGATCACTAGAGCTTCGGTTTGTATTTGTTGGCACTCATATTCAATGGTCAAGTGAATACATTTTTCGCATAATTTGTTTTTACCATCGTATTCTTGCACTTCGATAGTACGACCCTCAAAAGTCTTTCCACATTGGACGGCCTCTTGGTTGACTATCGTCACGGACGCTTCGCTATCGACAAGAGCTTTTAAAACTCGTCCATTTTCATTTACATCTATGTGTAAAAGTGATGATTGTGATAAGCAGTCTCTTTCGTTATCAGATGGTGACCGTGATCTCGTCAATACGTTTTTTTTCTCGGGTGCATGGGCATCATGCGGTCTTTTCAAACGTTGTTAAGTTCGACGCAGACTGCTTGTGTGGCACTACCTGTGAATGCATGCCAGTGTAAAGAAGACTTTTGTCCGAGGTTGACATATCTCTGAGATTGACCTGTTCCTTCCACAGGCTTCTGCACTGCCAGAAGCCATACATCTAAGCACAGATGTATGGCCCCGGGAACATACCAAACAGTGTGGAATGGTACGAAAATATGTTGCTGTTGCCTCCAAAGAAGCTGTGGTAATCTGTCACTAGATGGACAAAACTCGAAAGTGTTTGAACAAAACTCGAAAAAGGTACATTACAAGCTTGGCACCTGGGCTGGTACTTCAATCATGCAAGAATGCACATTATACGCATGATTTGGAAGGCTTGCAACAGCAGATGCTTGCTCACACGACCAGAAAGATGGCGGGGGCCAGATGCCGTGACCAAGTCGCGGTACTTGCAATTATTAACAATAGCTGTTAGTAAACCAACTCATCGACTGTCAGGACCGACAGCTTCGATAGTACGCAATAAATCTTGTGCAGCTTTGCCGTTAGTAAGCGTAAGAGTCTAGAAAAGAAAGGATTGGGCTGCATCCGGACAACGCAGGCCTTAGCAGCCATGAGCTCCATCCTCCCATTAAGTCCTTCACTCGTTTCACTTTAGCAGAGCGAACGGTGGAAGGAGGTTACGAGGAGCTCGCGTCCATCCCTGCGTTGGCCCAGCTAAACGAGTAAGAGTGTGAGCACTCTATGAAGCCTTTCTGGTTTCTTAACCTGCAACAAGACTAGTCTTTCGTTCTTCCTCCCTCTTCTCTCTCTCTCTTGTTGACCCTCGGTGATCTGTCTCTGATCTTTGATCTATATTTAATGTAGAATCGCCGAGAAGTGACCTGTCATATTACACTGATCTTTGTCCAGGTGACCTCTACTCAACGTGCGCCTGCACACCCATGTCAGAAGATCTGGTGCAACTGAGCTGCGTGCACGTGCGTCCCGAGTACCTGCGTCCCGAGTACCGAGTCCCGAGCTGCGGTGGTGCAGGAACTGGCCAGGGCCACCCTGGCTTACTTGGGCCACAGGAACGCGTACATATGGTACTGGCCAACGATTACCTCAGGTAACCAGGGCCATTGGCGCAAGTTCTCGCAACTCAGTAATTGACCAGAAATCTTTACAGAATGCTGCGTTAATTAGTATGTCTTGATTTGCCTGGACTAGTTAATTGTATGGTCTCTTGCAGCACAAAAATTACAGGAGAAACTCTGCCTTAAATTACGAAGGGGGGGGGGGAGGGATATTTTCACGTCCTCGACTAGTTTTACAGGCAAGGGAGAGAAGAAAAAGGAAAAGGAGGAAGAGTAAATAGCAAAATTCTGTGATTGGCTCCTGAAGTCACATGACACTCTCTACACCTCGGGGAGGGGGGGGATTAAGTGGGGTAATGCAAAGGGGGACTCTAGAACCGGTGCAAGTTGCTTAGAAATTAATAATATATAATCTATGGAATTGCGATCTCGGTAGTGTTCAGCGTCTGCAACTGAGTAGTGGCTTACTACAAAAAAGACCCTAGCATGGCAGCCCTTTTCTATGTGGGCGGAGCTTTGCTTTTTGCAAGCCGAACCTCTCGTGTAGACCTTATGCTGCAACGCGTATTTGTTTCAAATGGAAGTTGCTGCTACTGCTTTGCTTTCTTACCGCACGACTCCTCCGCTTTGCTGGACTAGTTTTCAACCAGATTTCTGAGCCAGTTTATTATTTTTTCTACCAAATGGAACGAACACTGACGTTCTCACCCGGGTGCTTGGACACTAGAACTGGCGATGACGAGACCAAACAAAGCTTGTATCGGTGACAAAGACACCGGGACGTTTCAAAGGCAAATGACCTCATATACCTGATCATAATAATGAAATAAACCACCCGAATAAAATAACTAATGAAAGTTAAAGATTAGGCCTTGGCCTCCCACAGCAGATTCTGCTGAACCCTCCCCCCCCCTTAAAAAAAAAACACAAAAGACGTTTTCAAGCAACATTTGTTCATTGAACCTTTAAAACATTGAAATACCTTCCACCGTTTCTTTGTATTTCTATGGAAGTGAAGCTATTTACAAGCCTGCAGAATCAGAGTATACTATCTATTTTCACGCGAGGGTAATTTGCGATTTCTTATGAGAGTATTTTGTCTAAAGCAAGGTTTACGAGCTCTGGAAACATGATGATACGCTCCAGACGAAAACAACTAAAGGGAAGTGACCTCGAGTTTACCTTTCCCATTTGTTTCTACTTGAGGACAATAACCCAGAATAAATAACTGAAACAGAAAATTTATACATACGTCAAGTGCCAATTTGATACGTTTAATGTCTTCAAAATAACTGCCCGTGTTTTTTTGTTTGTTTGTTTTGGTTTGGGAGCCCGGGGGGGGGGGGGATATTTAGGGCGTTTTAAATTTATATAGTCACGCCTTCTTGACACGTTAATTTTACTGATGCAGCGACCGATATACTTTTAAAACTGCTTTTTGAGTGCTGCTTTTTTATTTCAGCAATGTACATTTTTTTGCTATTTATAATCGAGGGCCGCGAAGTATCGCTAAAATATATTTTAGAAAGTGCAGTGTATCTAGTCGAGCAAGCCGACTGTAAGCCATCTGCGAAGAGGAAATTGCCTTAAAAAAGATTGTTTTCCTAATAAGTGCTCAATAAAAAATAAAAAATAAATAATAAAAAGTGTTGTTGTATAGTGATTAGAATTTATCGTGACCACACGTACGTCCGACGACGCCATGGCGGGCGGCGGCTCCGTCCTCTCCCAGCCAGTCCATGCAGGAGCTGTAGTACGTGTTCCGGAGTGCCTTGCCGTACGTGTCGGCATTCGCGCTGCGCCAGCTCGGAGGACCGACGCTGCTAGACTTTGGCCACCTGGACGTCCCACCGGTCATGCTGGTCAGGGACTACGAGCAGGGCCTGCTCGGCGACATCATCCGCTACGACATGGAGATCGTGCGCGTGCGAAGGTAACCGAAGAGCCTCAGCTTGACACCGAAGGAATAAAGGGGCCATGAAACCATTTTTCCACTTTCGCTAAATACTACTCTGAATTACTCCCTAACGTTAATAACCGAATCAACTTGCCTTAGTTTTTCATTTTAAGCAATGGCAGTCGGCAAATAAATTCGAGAAATATGAGCACCGTTCATCCCCTCAACTCAGAGCCTGAACTAGCGACCACGTGGCCTGGTGCTTATCTATATGCCGCAAACGATAATCATATATCCACGCGCTGGAGTTCGGCTATGTTGATCACCGCAGTGGTTGGACACGAGCCACTACCCGAGTGTCCGCCGAGCCATTGATTGTTACGAGCCGAAGTCGAGTGCTCACGCAGTTCTCGTGTCCAATCCATGAGCCGCGCGCGATTGTCGTCAGGCGTGGGGTTTCGATCCCACAATTACGTCATCAAGATTTGCGAAGGCAAGACTGAGAGAAATAAACCCCATTTTATCCTCGCAATTTCACCGCGACCAAGAAGCTTCTGAATCAGTGGCTGTCGGTGCGAGTACACTTGATCCAGACTAGGACTAGTACGCCTATGTAAAGTCATAAACATTCCAACCCGATATTGTTTGACGACCCCTTTAAGAAGGAACGGTGGGGGCAGAATCGTCTGTGCATAGCGGCAGAGCATAGCGGGAATCTGGAGAGACCTCGCGCGGATGGAGAAGCAAACAAAGCAAACTGAAATTTCTCGCAGATATTTTCAAGTGCACATTGTTATACTCCGTTCACCTATCAGCTGATACTACAGCCAAAGCTACAAGCGCGAGCTAGTCCGCGCTCCAGGCTTTGAGACGTGCCTTTCTAGCGCGAGTGCTCATTCTGTGGAAGAACGCTTCAAAGCAGCGACCTCGAGCTCCCGTGCTTGTGGCATTGGCTGCAGTCTCAGCTTTAGAGTGAACGGAGTATGGCAACCTTCCTCAAGCTTGAACCACACCAACTTTCGCATGACAGAGCATGTTTGTGAACAAGCTGCTTTAGTTTTATTGTTTTTTTTCTTTTTTTGCGACAAACTGCAGAAAGGTTTGGCCCCACGCATACCCCCAAAAATAATAAAAACAACTTACAGGTAAATGCTCAATGTCGTGGGCGTACCAATGGGGGGGGGGGCTTGCCCCCTCCCGCCCTGGTTCTCAGAGTGGGGGGCAAGGCATGTGCTTTGCCCCCCCCCCTCCCCTGAAACACCCACCACTGGGCAGGGCAAACACTGGCCGGCGGCGCCGAGGGATACCACTCCGGCCCTGAGGGCACCGACCCCCCAGTATTCAGGGGGGGTGGGCTGGAGGCGTCGAGGATCCAAGGGCACCGCCCTCCGATCTCGAATGCTCACTCAAAAACAAGTTGGTACGCCACTGCCTGGGGGATGGGGGAGTGAGGAGGTCTGGTCCCCTCCCCCAAACACACACTCAAAGTACGACTGCTCAATGTGTTTAATGGCTCATGCTTAGGCACTGAGTAGGGAGGTTGCATGCATAGAATTCAACTTTTTTGTAATAGCCTTGTGCAGCATGATTTCTTTTCCATGCCTTATTTTACTTTGAATACCGAGTTGTGTCTGTAATTTGTTTTATTATGACTGACGTGTCACTTCTGTATTTCACGTCTTTGCATGTTGTACTCATTTGTGACTTTTATGTGCACCAATATCAAAGCCTTCACGGTGTTTTGGGCACGCAATAAATACCAATAGCAATAGCAATACCTGAATTGGTGTATAAGTATACACCGATTCCGGTTTTAACGCGAAATTTAGCGGGAAATTTGAGTTACACTTTCGTTACCCACTTCCGTAACATACTTCCGTTGCACAATCCTGTTACTTCCAGTACCCACTTCCTGTACACACCTCCGGGGCACACTTGCGTTACATTCTTCCGTTACACTTTTTTGAGACATTAGTTTATGAAAATCCTGCCCTATACTAATTCCATGTAAAAAAAAAGAAAAAAGATTAGCTCAATGACTAATGCTTTCATGCGCACAGGACATTAGGCGGAACTTCGTCTTTGCGGCAGCTAATCTCGAAAAGGAAGGGGCGCTGACAAATGCATGCTCCTTTCTATCCCTTCCATTACAAACCCGAGACGAGGAGCGATAAAAAAAAAAGAAACGGACAAAACACACAATATTCCGTTTTTATATCACTCCTCGTCTCAGGTTTGTAATGTGAAGTTATTGACCAGCTTGTTTGTGTTTTTACCCTTACTTCGCTACTCCTTTCCATGATGTCCGAAAGAATGGTGCGTTCGCGTGATGCCCTTTCTCGCAGGGTATTCGGCCGCGAGACTCCTCCTGCAGTTCTTAGGTTGCAGGAAACTCATGGTGCACGAACGAGGTTATAGTGAAAGTCTGGTGAAGGAAGCCCGTGTTTGACTAAAGGTATACAAGAGAATTTCTTCGACAGCGTCACGTTTTCGAGCATGATTCACTTCGGTTGCAATCAGGGACGTCGTAACTTCTCTTTTACGCTACCAAAATTTATCAGTTTTAGTTTAGTTAGTCCAACTATATAGACGCAGCGTGAGGAGCGACTGTACCCGACACGGGGGTCGTTGCAAGCGCTTATCAGAAGTCTTGATGTTGGTGAGGAGTTTGACCCAGTGATTCGTTTTATTCAGATAAATATTTTCATTTAACAGGTTTGAAAGCGCAAAAAACAACGAAAAACAACAACACAGAAGAAGGAACGCACACAACAAACACGAGCACTAGCGCTCGTCCATGTTGTGTGTGTTCTTTTTTTGTTTTCGTGTTTTTTACGCTTGTAAACCTTTACAGTGAACACGAACCAACTAGTTCAAACCAAAGTAGTATTACTCAAATTTGTCATTCCTGATTTGTTTGTTTTCTATAGATATATTACGACCGATTGTTGAAAAAGTCATAGATGAAGTAGAAAACTAAAACAAAACAAAAACAGGGTAATATTTTATTAGCTTGAAAATGTTGCCGTCATCTGAGTAAGGGCAACTAAAAAAAATGATGCGACAAATAAAAAAAAATGGAGAAACGTTGAGTTACGATTTGAACATGCGATTTCCCAATGTTTTAGATATGTTATGAGGAAGCTCAGCGCTATGCCGTTGTGCTACGTCGCGGTCTGTTATCACATTTCTGGAGAACGGAAAAGCGTTTCCGGCGATTTCAGAAAGCTGGCAACGATGAGCTTTAACCAACAAGATGGCCGAAGTGGAGTTACTACGAAGCGCGGATTTACTGAACGGCTGGAGGAGAGCTCCCGCGAACGTTAAGAACGCGTTCCACAGTCCAGTAAAATAAGATGGCGGCTCACATAAGGCGATAACAAGAAATCGACGCGAGAGGACACAACTTAGGAAGATCAACCGTCACACTTACCTTTTTTTCTTCTAGAACGAGTTCCTGTTACAAGTCACATTCGTTAAAAAGGGGCGAATTACGTCAGTTCACGGAACGGAACGTTTGCATGGTTACATATTTACGTTACGTCGTGCACTTAAGCTCTAATGAAAAACAAAATATAATTAAACATACCTAGCTTGCATATCGCAAAGACTGCAGCATGAAAAATCGTAAAGAAATTGACTGATAAAAATAAAAGAACCAAAATCTAAATCTGAAAAACGTCCACGCGTCCTTCAAACTGGCTTTTCTTTAAAAAAAAAAGAAAAAAAGAAAGAGAACGTAGAGTTCTTGCTTTTTCCAGCAACTATATAGCGACGGTGTTCTATCGTTTTTACGTAAGGACGGCGAGGTCACACCTACAAGCCGGCCTTACCAACGCCCCTATAATCATAATCTGAACCCCGAGACAAGGAGAAATAAAATGAACCGTTCTTTTATTTCTCCTTGTCTCGGGGTTAGATCATGACGTCTCTCTAACCAGGTCGCCTGCATACTTTCGCTCCTTGCATTACCCCTATAATGTCGACACTCTTGAGTCTTGACTCACTCAGGAAGTTGACCCCGGTCACAGATAAGCTGATGGACGGGCGTACCAACGTAACGTCGGCCCACCCACATCGGCGCGTCGGACCTTGAATATCCCGCGTCCACGCGACGTTATTTTGATCTCCCTGGTCGATTCTTATGTTTGCGTGGAGGCAACTTGTAGATAACAAGGGCGTAGTACTCAATTTTCATCGTCACCTAAAGAAGGCAGACGTGAGATATAGATTGGACACGAGTGCAATGCGTCAGAGTTCGGCTCGGGCTCGTGTCCTCGCTGATTGGACACGAATCCCAGCCGAACACTGTCGCAGAAATCGTGTCCAATCGTTGTCCTTCTTTAGGTGACGCCGAATATTTAGCCATACGGCCTCGTTATTAAGAAAGGGATGGCGTAGGTCAGTAGAATAAGAACAGCCCTCTGATCTAGACCGGAACATCGAGGTTACCTGTCGTGTTAGCAGCAGCGCTTCTTCCTTGGAAAGATAAATGTGTTGGTTAACAAGTTATACAAAAATTAAAGATAAGTACCGAAGGACAGCGGGACAACACGCACTAGCTCGTTAAAGATATATGCTTTTTTTTTTGCTAAATCTCGTTACACTGCATAAAAATTGACTAAAATTATTCTTTGCTGCGGAAGACGTATAACTGGTTAGGTCGATCTCTGGTTATATAGCACTTTAATCCTTGGACGGCCCTTCTTCACTTGCTCCTAGCTCGCCTTTTTATTACTTATTAATTGACGATGGTAGTTGCAAGTAGCACTATCATGTCCTGCACCTTTAAAGGGACACTGAACGAGGTTGGAAGTTTTGTTTAGTAGTTCAGAGGAAAAGCGTGGCAACCGAATCCTAGGCGGATTCGCTATCACAAGCACGACAAAAGCCGTCTATTGGAGAATAAGTTCATACAGAAAGGAGAGGAACTATCATGGTGGGGGAGTTTTTATATTGGTAGATAATACTGTTTCTTCTTCTCGGCTTGACATTCCAGTTGGGTCGTGCGAGGCTGTGTGGTGCCGGGTTCGGTTATCAAATGGCAAATCACTAACGCTATGTTACTTTTTATAGACCGCCTGGAAGCTCGGCTAATGTCATCGTTGAACTTTCCGAAATGGTAGAAACAATTCAGACGGACTGTCTTATTATAGGTGGTGATTTTAATGTACCTGAAGTATCTTGGAATCGGTATATGTTGCAGACTGGAGTGGTATCTGGAGTGGGAAGGGAAATGATAAACATGGTGCGTACATTTGCGCTCACCCAAATTGTAGAAGAACCGACAAGAGGAAATAACATTTTAGACTTGGTCCTAACAGATCAACCCGCTTGGGTAAAGTCTAGTTTGATCCTACCTGGAATAAGCGACCACCATGTGGTACTTTGTGATATGCACGTATCGTATGAAAAAACACAGCCAAACACTGCCCGGAGAATGTACAATTATGCAAGTGGAAATACTGCTGAGATATGTTCTTCTTTAGACGAATACTTCCAGGAATTTGAATTTTTATCAGATTCTCTTAGTGTTAACGATCTCTGGTTACTTTTTAAGGCAAAAGTTTTTGAGCTACGAGACCGATTTGTGCCATCATGGTTATTAACAGCAAGACGTGCAAAAAGTAAACCTTGGTTTAACAAGGAGTTACGGGCTCTTAGAAATAGGAGACAGAGAGTATTTAATAATCTTTAAAAAAAATCCTCCTCAGAAGGTAGAGCGAAATTAAAGGCTATCGACAAGGAATTTAAAACTGCAACGAGTGAAGCAAAAACTAACTTTCTTGAGTCATTTCCATCGCGAATTAGAAAGAACCCGAAGGAGTTCTGGAGGTACGTTAAACGTAACAGAAAAGATAAAGTATGCATCCCACCACTCGCGCATAACGGCGATTTAATAGAAAGTAGCCTTGGGCAAGCAAACTGCCTAAACGACTTTTTCGGCTCAGTCTTTTTACCTAAAACGTTAAATTCTAATCATTCAAGTCTAGCTAGAACGAATAATGAAACCATGGGGGAGGTATTAATCGACGAGCATGGAATTACACTGCTGCTACAGCGTTTGGATCCATCCAAAGCGGGAGGACCAGACGGCTTGCCAAGTAGTATCTTAAAGTTGTGTGCGCGGTCCGTTTCACCGTTTCTGAAGGTGTTGTTTACTAAGTCCCTTAACACATGTGGCCTTCCCAGCGATTGGAAGACAGCTTGTGTTGTTCCTGTGCATAAATCTGGACCTAGGGAGCTCGTCACGAATTACCGACCCATCTCTCTAACAAGTATTGTTTGTAAAACGTTAGAACATATTTTATATACTAGCATTATAAAACACATCGACGCGCATGCATTGTTTAATCCAAACCAACATGGTTTTCGGCAGGGAGTCTCATGTGTTACTCAACTAACAGAGTTTGTTCACCAAATAAGTGAAAAGTTGGATCAGCGAAGATGCATAGACTGTGTATTTATAGATTTCAAAAAGGCGTTTGATGTCGTAGACCACAACTTACTTGTTCGTAAGTTACATAGTTTTAATATTAACCCCCGCATAGTTGAGTGGATTCAGGAATATTTAAATTTAAGATCCCAATATGTGGTAGTAAATGGTGCTGCATCTGAAACTATTGACGTGACGTCAGGCGTCCCACAGGGGTCGGTGCTGGGCCCGTTGTTGTTCTTGGTTTATATGAATGACGTCGCAGAAAATATCACTTCTTATATGAGACTGTTTGCAGACGACTGCGTCGTGTATCGAGAAATTAGAAGCGAGGAAGACAACTATGCATTGCAACGCGACCTATTCAGAATACACAGGTGGTGCCAAGAATGGAATATGAAGCTAAACCTAGAAAAAACCGTACATATGTGTTTTTCAAGAAAAAAAGATGGACCTAAAAATGTATACATGATTGACAGTACCCCACTACAAACTGTGTTTGAATTTAAATACTTAGGAATATACCTAACACCATCTTTGTGTTGGCACAGGCACGTTGATTTCGTAACAGGGAAAGCTTGTAAAGTATTGGGATTTTTACGACGCAATACCCGACAATTTCCGCAAAGTGCGCGAGATTTGTTGTACAAAACTTATATCAGGTCTGTTCTCGAGTACGCGTGTACAGTCTGGGACCCACCAACTGCTGTTGATAGAAATAAACTTGAAAGAGTTCAAAACTTAGCGGCTAGATATGTTTCCGGGAATTATAACAGGCGACTCAGCATGACAAGTCTGAAGGAATTCTTAGGCTGGGAATCTCTTGAAAAAAGAAGGAAAAAACTACGGCTAAAATTATTTCATAACATTTACCACCGCAGAACTGGTATACAGCGCGAAAACTACATTTTCCCCCGCATTATATCTCTCATCGTGTCGATCACGAACGAAAGGTACGTGAATATAAATGTAATACAAACCAGTTTAAATCTTCTTTTTTCCCCAAATCTATTAGCGAATGGAATCAATTGCCTTCGGAGGTTGTTGACATTTTGGACAATGACGCTTTCTTTGCTGCATTGTGAGAAGTGTTTTCTTTTTGTTTCCCGTGTACTGGGTATGCATGTGCGCGTTCTGTTATGCTCCTTTGTATTGCTTAAATGTATCACATTGATGTACATTTCCCCCCACTGTAATGCCACCCTGGCGCTGTGGGAAAGTGAATAAATAAATAAATAAATATTGAGGTCATTCCACGCCAAACGACCCAGGCCTAAATTCGACCTTCACGGATTTGGTCTAAAACATTGCATGTACTATTGGTAAAAGTACCCTTTCCAAGGTATTTCTGAAATAACTCTTTTTTTTTTTTTTACGACAGCTTGAATTTTGCGAGATACATGCTCTACGAGGTAAAAAGTGCGATAAAAAGAAAACCGTTTACTTTTCAAGAAATAAATAAATATCATAACGGTGGTTGGTTTAAAATATGTACTCAACGTATAGATCGTTTCGAACATATATAACATATTACAAAAGTTAGAAAAGAACACGTTATTTTTTAAAAGCGAAAAATATTTTTTTTATTTCGGTCTTTGATAGTATTGAGTATTTAAAATTTCCAGTTTTCAAAGCCAAGTACCAAAAGGTTTACGGCCTATAGCAAGCATACGTTACACCTATATGTAGTTTGTAACTAAGGCAACAAACGAATAAAGTTTGAATAAACTATTATTTTCTAAAAGCTTGAATTTCTTTTTTGAACATTGCCTTCATGCAATTACATTGCGCTTAGCCTCGTTGTGCAGGGGCCTTTAAGTCCCAAGAAGCACGATTCAAGATGGTCTTCTGGAACAAAAAAATATGTTCAGTGAAAACTCTCTAAAAAACCAACTTCATCATTACTTTTCTAGAGTTCTTCTTTCGTGCATTTTCAAATCAAACACTTTTTTTTTTTCAAGTCAAGAACCGTTTTTATTGGATAAAAGTCTAGTAGGATAAGGTAAAAGGCGACTAGAGAGGCCCCATCCCCCTCGGATTTAGCTCCCCCATTTCACTTATTAAAAGTTACAGTTTTTTTAAATGAAAATAGCTTAAACATAACTTGATACTCTTGGAAAAGATCCGATTCCATGGATGAATGAAGGTTCCCTGAAAATCCCATTAACCACCTGCTATCGACGTCTCTCTCATGCACCTGACTCACTGACAAGGTGAGAACGGCAAAGAGAGGTGCTTCAGTTGTTCCACCTCCAGCGCGATCTTCCTAGCCTTCCACAACGCTTCGGCGTCACGTGCACCTGAAGCACGCTCGCGCATCCAAAGCAGGGCGGAATCGGCATGGAGCGCCTGCTGGAGGTCGGGTGTTCGAAGGACACGCGCCCTGCTGTTCTCGGTCTGTCAGATACTACAGCTGGCGTCGTCTGCTTTGGAGTTTAGTAGCATCGTTTGCTAATGTATGCAATAATGCGCTTCTCTGCCTCAAGGCAGGAATGCAAAAAGGTAATAAAAAAGAAAATCTTCCCCTATAATTTTTTTTTTAAATTTTGCTTGGTTTTTGTTTTAATTCTGAACTATGTACAACCGTTAAGTATGTACTTTTAAAATGAACAGCTAGCTCTTCGTTTTTGTTTTGTTTTTTCAACTAAGATTTTGCAATTTGTTCAATGCTTGCCATAAACAAAATAAAAAAGAAATGTATATTTTGCTTAAAAAACGTTATTTTTTAAAACTTTGTTTGCTTGTATATTTAGTTAGTAACCACATATAATCGTGAAGTATGCATTTATAGACCGAACATCTTTCGATTTTTGCTTGAAAACTGATTATTTTGCTATATTATCAATGCTGGCAAGTACCAACATCAAAAATTATTTTTCTGCTCTTAAAAATTAACAAGGGCTGATTGTTGGGCGAGTTGGTTAGGTACGTGTGAAAACATGATTGCGCTTAAAGACAGGGACATAGGAAGAACAGACACCACAGAGCGCTAAAAAATTACCTCTTTTTCCTAAGTTCGCTCGTTTGTTGTGTGTGTTCTGGACTATCTATGACCGCTGAGCACATATTTTTAGACCGACGCAACTTTTTATAAAAATAATAAATTTTAATATACTTTTGTTTCCGATACTTCTGAAGGCCGGTTCAGACACTTCCGTTTGAGTGCGTTTGGCTGCCTCGTGTCGAGAAGCGAAAGCGAGTCACCGGCACATCTGTGCTTCGTTAAGCGCACGCTGTAAGCGGCAGGGATGTCCTAGTGTCTCGCTGCCGCAACGCAGTCAAACGCAGTCAAACGCAACTGTCTTATTAACACATATGCGGAACGCAAGTTCGTCTGCTTCTTGAGCAGCAGTTGCGGTGACGTCAGAACTACGCCGAGTTCTGATTGGCTCTGATTGGAAGGAGAGTGGGTAGACCTGAAGGCAGCTAGCATTGAGGTCTATCCGCTATCCTTCCAATCAGAGCCAACCTGTGGTGTAGCTGGGATGCAGAAGCAGACGAACTTGAGCTTTGCACAAGTCTTATTAAGTCTTCATGTGGTAGTGTGCTTTTGAAAATAATACGTGAATCGCAGCTTTTTAGGACATTTTTAACGCATCTTCACCCTTAAAAATACCCAGAAATGCGTTACGAAACATAATGGATAATTGAAAATAATATATATTGACCTACTAAAAACGGAGTTATACTTTGCAGTTTTGCTTCGAACCTTTTCTTTTAATTGTGTTTTTCGTGCCTTGAGCCTGTTTTCCGGAAAAAATAAGGTATCGTAAAAACAAATATTGCAAAAAATATAATGGTAAAGGTATTTTTACATTACCAATAAGACATACAATTTTTATTAGACCAAATCCGTGAGGGTTGAATTTAGGCCTGGATCGTTTGGCGTGGACGACCCAGTGGCTTTCGGCCGTGCATTTAAGCGTTGTTTTTCTTTTTTTAGCGTCCAAGATGTTCAAAAGTTCGCTGCTGTGCCTAGAAACAAGGCCACTGAACTTTAGTCGCTTAATGGGCACTCGAACACCTTCGATCTCGGTTAAAATTTTCCTATCAACCCGCAGGATTTTTTTTTTTTTTTGCGATGCGCGTGATTTGCATGAGGACGATCTGTGAGCCGATCGTATCGGTAGCTCGCGCCGCTGAGTAGAAATGGACAAACGCCCACTGACATAATCTCTCTCTCTCTTTCCTTCGCTTGAATTCTCATCAGACGTTTCGATTGAGATTACCCCAGTTTAAACAAGTTTCCCCTTAGAACAGACTGTGTTGTTAACTATATATATATATTTAACAACACAGTCTAAAAAAAAGTGTATTTGCATTTTTAGCAGTTTAACTGCCAAAAATGCAAAAACACATATATTTATTTTTTTATTTTTTAAGCGTTTATTTAAGTTCTGCTAATTCTACTGGCGCACGTGTTCCGTTCTCTGAACCGTGGGGTCTATTTGCATTGCACTTGCCTTTGCTTTCGCGCACTTCGCTGCCACCGCGTTGTTTTTTTCTTCTTTTTTTTTGCTGTTTTGTTTTACATTTAATAATAATGTGTTTTAGCTGAGCGTTACCACTGACAACGTCGACGATGCGTATGCTCCTGGGTATTCGGCGAGCCTCGCTGTCGCCGCTACCGCCTGTGCACGTTGGTAACAGGCTTTGTGATGTTATGCAGAGGTCTCTCGCCAGCTGTTACTTCTTTCTCACAGATAACATGTTACGTTGCAGCGTGTTAAGTGCGGGGCAAAAAAAAGAAAGAAAAAGAAACAATACTGTTTTTTTATAATTTTCTTTTTACAAATCGCGTACATAACAGAAAAAAAAAAGACGGAAACGACGCGCAAGTTACAGCCTTACAGGTGCTGAATCAATCCTTGTATAAGCCATGTATACACATGTGTCAGTTTCTAACACCAGTAGTGTAGCTGGGATGCAGAAAACTTCACAGGTGTATAAAGCTGAAAACCCTGCTTCATTGTGATTTGTGCTGGTACCTATAACATAAATACATTATCCACGCAACAAAAATAATATAAAACAATTGGAGAATTGGTCTTTACTGCGATTGGACACGAGCCATTACCCGAATATTCTCCGAGGCGTTGATTGCCACAAACCCAAGGTGCTCACGCAAGGCTCGTGTCCTGTCCATGAGCCGTATTCGACTATCATGGAATTTTTGTGAAGGAGAGACTCCAAGAAATAGTTCATTTTTAGTCTGGAAACTAGACCGTGACGACGAGGCTTGTGGATCGATGGCTTTCCGAGCGAGTCTTAACCAACTTGTGTAAAATAAAATAAAAAATATAAAAAATATTACGATTTAATATTTTTGCATTGTCCCTTTCAACGTTTCATTACATTACGTAAGCGCTAAAGCCTTAGGACCTGAGTTTTTGAATTACTAAATATAATAGGAGTTTATTCTTGATAATAAACACAATATTAATTTGTAACTTCCATTCGATATGTTGGCTCCCGAAATCAAAATCAAATAAACATATTTTTCGGACAAAATAATACCGCTTTTTCTAAAGTTTGAGGCGGTTACAGTAATCTCCTCACAAGGGCATGTTAATTATTGCGCGCATTATTGCACATTTCAGGAGGATACATGTTCGAATGGATGAATGGTTGAATAAATGAATGAATGCGAATGAAACCCCCAAATCGGGCAGCGACTTGCGCCTCCTAGCCAATATCTTTAATTTACACAGCTAATATCTGTTAATATATAAATATGTAAAGAAACTCAAGGGCATTATGAAACTCGTTTAGTGGCATCCAGCCGGACAGAACAGCGGGATGTTTGTGGCGCGACCTGCCGGACGTTGTGCAAACCTTAGGTTTCGCTAAATAAATTGTGGAAGTGCGTCTTACTTCATGTCCGCGAGGTAGAGCCACCTACACAACGGTCGTGTTTGGAGCGCTTGGAGTGCACTTGAGGCGTCGACAAAGCGGAAAATGTTTTGAACACGCACAACCCACGCGGAGGAAATTACGCTTGTTTTTCTTCTTTTATCCAGCTCCCATCGTACACATGAGAAGCTGCACTTAAAGTTAATACAGTCGTCGCACACAGTAAATTTGTCATATCACCTGGAATAGTCATGTCTCGTTAATATGGAGCCCGTTAATATGGATGGATACCCCGCTATATGGACACCATTTTCGGGGACAAACTGGGAAAATACACGCATTTTTGTCTCGTTAATATGGACAACTCACACTAAGGACGTGTTTTGGGGGGAACGGAGGTGTCCATATATTAATGAAACATCACTAATTGAATGAAGATGTAGAAAAATGCCAAATTCGTCTGGATATTTTGTCAGCGCGTGAGGATAGTCTGCTGTGAAAAAACAAACTAAGAACATTTCTATTATATAACTATTGGAAGCAAAACCGAGTTTCCAAGTAAGCTGCTCAGAATTCGTCTTGCTACATGTGGGTTGGAAAAAAAGACTCCATCTAAATAAATACTCTTTCATGATCTGGCTGGTGCATCGATTTCTTGGTCCGCAAGACGAGTCTACAGGTTCTTCTTGCCAGTTACGAACCCAATGAAAACGCTTTGTACAGAGAAATCAATTAAATTAATAACATTTGAATGCGATTACAATATTTGCTTGAATTTGGTACAGTATTCAACGAGGTGAGGGTGACATAGCTTGATAAACGTTCTCAAAGGAATTGATGGAATGTCAACGGCAGGGAAGTCGTTCAGTTGTTCCGCGCCTTTAGCGCGAACTTCCTGCCTTCGATAGCGCTTCGGCGTGTCGTGAGCTTCGAGACGTGCACGCGCAGCCAATGCACGGCGGAAGGCGAGGAGCGCGTGCTGCGGGCCAGGCATCTAAAAGAGAGCCATGTCCATCTCATCCTCTCAGTGGCTTAGTGTACTTTTGGTTTTTAGCGGTTCGGTCCGCACATCAACACAGGGGGTCAACTAAGGTGTGCATACTGAAAGTATATGTTTAATATAAAAATTCAATTTGTCAAACTAAAAAACAAAATCGGATTTTAAAATTGTTGATGTCCTTTAAATTTAAGGAGCGATCGTTTAAATATTTTCATAAGACGTTGATCAGTCGTTTCGGTGAATGAAGAACCTATATTTTTATCATTTTCCTCGCTAAATTTACCTGAAAGCTAATTTGGTGTACGGGTCATGTGACGTAACCTTCTTCGTTGTATTCATTCGGGGGAAAACAGGTACATAGGTCAGGTGGCATAGATTCCCTAGGGTTGTGCGAATATTCGAAATTTCGAATAGTAGTTTCGAATAATACACTATTCGGTATTCGCTTCGAGAAGAACTGCACTATTCGCGTTTTTCGAAGTGTTGATTGCGGCGGGTTAGCCCCTGAGTGCGCTTCTTACCGAGCACCGGTGCACTGCGGAGAAGCAATACCCGCGGAAGCGAGCTTCGCGGGTGTTGCTTCTCTGCATTACATCGGTGCTCGGTAAGAAGCGCACTCAACGGGGTAACCCGCCGCGATAAACACTTGGAAAAGTATGAATATCGCAATTGCGTGCTTGGAAGAAAAGCATACATTCAAAGCGGGACGGTGCACGCGTGCCGGCTGTATTTGAAAATAAATGGAAACTTTGTGAATGTGTATATCTACATTGTAGTAAAAGTTTCAAAATTAAACTGACTGTTATGCAAGAGTATACTATGTTAGACAGAGATGCCCTTACAACCTGCGTCCATCATGTGCGATTCTTTCTTTTTTAACTCAAGATTAAAGAAAGAATATTTTATATAGCAAGATTTGTAAATTCACTCAATTGGGTATAGTTGGCCATCTCTATAGGATTCATTTTATGTCAAATCCGTCGTTTACTTGCCATCCCAAGACATCAGACCTTCTGAGGTCACAGTTCATAAATATAGATAGATTAAACTTAGCTTATAAATGAACAAGTGGAACAACCTTCACAAGTTTAGCTGGGTTTTCGTCTAAGCATTATGCTATGGTAGTGAAAGGCGTGGAAAAACTATTCGATATTCGAATCGAAAATATTCGGCCAAAACCACTATTCGCTTCGAATTCGCTTCGAACTCAAAATCCACTATTCGCACAAGAATAAAATTCCACCTACAAATCTAGCGGGAAACTGAATTGGTGTATACATGTTGTCAAGTTAGGTCACGTGACGTGAATATTTTGCGCTAAATTTAGTGGAAAGTGCACGAGGACGAACGGACAAAATTCTGAAATTGAAAGTTAACTGTTATTGCATTCTGTAAAAAAAAAAAATTGTAAACTAAAAAGTGCAATTTGCAAAGGGCTTTATCAAAGTGCAAGATCGAGTGCACTTTCAGCGCATTACTTTTTACCACGGGTATCAGTGCCTCAACTCTGAGTGCTGTTCCCAGGCCCCGGTTCGTGCAGCTGACCCTCGAGGAGGCCTCGAGCGTGGTGAAAGGGGTCGTCCGGGTCGGTCCACGGGCCAGGTGTGCAGCTTCGGCGTGATCCAGGAGGAGTTGCGGGGAGGTCGGCTCTGCTGCGTCACGTGTACGCCGAGAACTACCACGTGGCCAACCTGCTCGTCAAGTACCCCGTGGACGACTACCCGCTCACCAGGTGAGTTTGGGGCACGGTTTGAGGGAGCGCTGTGCGTGCGAAGCGATCGAAGATTGTGTCGTATGTGGGTTCCCCGAAGAATGAGGATTAGATCCATACATTTTGGTTGCGGTATTTTCGGGCGTGTGAATTAAATACGTGTGTCGAAGCGTTCAACAAGCACAGACAAAATATAAAAAAATCATCCGACGTTATTAAAAAAAGACAAAAAAGACAAGTCAATTTGTTGTTTTGATCATCTCCATTTTGATAAGCATGGCTCAGTACAGTTCTCCACGATGTTCGAAATTGTCGCTTTAAACCATTAAAAATGATTATTTGAATGAGCAAAAATTTATGAATTCCCAAATATTTCATGAATGCTTAAAGAACACATGCAAAGGGAAAAAAACATTTTTTTAAACAGCTTAGATAGAAAAGAATGTCATAAAACAAATTTACAACGAAGAATATTTATTATGCATTATCACTATACATAGTATATGTCTAATTGTAGACTCGGTACCTTCCTATAAATAAAGCAATACAACAAGAGAACAAATTTCTTGCCAAATTTTCGATGTTTTTTTAATGATTACTCACGTTTACCCACACGTCACGCTGAGATTCATGGCTACGACAAGAACAAACTATGTCCCGCAATTGTCTAGGAACAATACATAATCCCAAAACATTTACAAAGTTTTGTACCGCAGTTAAATTATCATTAAGATTAATATCAGCACTTTTTGTTTTTCGATTTGAACCACGAGCGTCAGAATATTTTGTCTGATTGCGCTCCGCTCTCTTTGTTGCCTTTCACGGCACATTGCAAAACACATTTGTTCAAATTATCTAACCGGTAAATATTTGTCAATGCTAAAATTATATGTACTTTTTCTTCACCGCTGTAGCGTTCTTTGTGCCTTGCGGATTCTCAAGGATGCGTCAAACTACAACCAACCTTTTCGACTTGATCAATACCATCAATCTGGTGTAGCAAATAAGCACCTTTTTATTATTTGTAAACTTGTGTAATTGGTGTATCAGTTGAAATAATGCCATTGCTTTAGAAAAGTACCTTATACCCCTGTCAGACGGGCACCTAAAAGGACCTTTACGCCAAAGGACCTTTAGTGTAAATGTCATTTAAGTAGTGCCACACGGCAACTCAAATGGCATTTAGCGTAAAGGTCCTTTTCGTGAACCTCAGTTCCCGCAACTCCTTTAGGGCTGCTAAAGGCCTACTCTCGTCAACAGCGGTCTACACTAGAAAAGCGAATTGAAATAAAATATCGTACTGATATCTAAAATCAAGTTTTTCACGTATATTCTGTACAGACCTTCGCTCTACTAACAGCTCTTCTCTTTTCTGTACTAACGGCCCCAGCTATCTAGTAGGCCTCGTCGTCCCGCTGCTCGCCTGCTCGCATCGTCCACTTCGGCACTTCGGTTTTCCTCCTCTCGATTTTCCTTACAACCATAGTTATCTAGCTTTTATTTCTCTACTTTATATTTTATCATCCTTTAATAGTGTATTGCTAACCGCACTGTATATATTTAATATTTTTTTTGTATCTCGCGTCGTGCGATATGTCGAACGACGGAGGAGCGTCCACGACTAGGAAGGGGTCGCCGCGGTTCCATTGGAGCGTTGAGGCGACCTGGGCGCTGATACGACTTTGGGAGGATTGGCTGGAGGACCTCCGACGCGTGCGATGAAACTCAAGCGCGAGCACGACGCCGAACCGAACAGGGCAAAAGCGTAGCAGAAGCACGGAAACGAGCGGGAGCACTGAGACGAAGTGAGCGGGAGACGCTCAGAGCTGCCACTAATTGAAAAAAAAAAAAATCTTTGCTTGGGTTTAAAATGGGCTTTCGTTGTAATCACTCGACTGAACTCGTCATTTTGTCTTTTTTAATATTTTGTTTGCTTAAGAAAAACTTAAAAAATATTTATATCGCCGAAATATTATTTTTCTGGCGTGAACGTGATTTACGCGTTCGAAGGAGTTACGAAACTTCAATCGCTGTAAACATCGTCTAAATGACATTTACCAGCGCTGTCTGGCACGGCAGAATTTAAAGGCCATTTGAAAATTCTAGAGGCCTTTGGCGTAAAGGTCCCTTTAGAAGAGAAATTCAATTTATTTAAAAACTTGAATTCGTTGTTGCTTAGTCTGCATTTGCCTCCTCGTCAGAGGCCTATTTTCTGCAGACCACGGCATCCAAGCATTGTACTGTTTATATCTCATCCTGGCACACGTATGCGCTTTTCCAATCATGTATTTTGGTTTCTAAGTCTCGCCTTTGGTACTTCAACTCCTCCCTGCTTTTCTTTATTCCACGCGTGTTATTGATTTAACGCCACAGAACTCCAGAATCGATCTGCCTGAGATAAACTTCATATACTTGCGGCACTGGAGACCTCAAATGTCTAGATAAAAACAAACACGCACACAAGAATTGAGACTGAAATGTTTTACGCACTGAAATGTAGGTATGTAAAATTTGTACGGATGCCGGATCAAAAATGTGGAATGCGAATTAAGCGTCTCGTCCGACTCCCGTATCCGAGGTCTCGCTCTCAAGGACTTCCGCTCACTCGAGCCGAGTACTGCGGACAAAATTACAGAAATTCTCCCAAACTGGTTTTACTTATCTTAAGAAGACGGTTAAGAAAACGAAGCAAAAGCCGGTCCCGCCACTACCTTCTTATTTCACTCGTGATCTGTCAATAGCAATAAAATGCATGTTATATTTTCTAAATTATTTTAGTGCTTCTTGTATATATGCGAGAAGAAAAAAATCACGCGCATTTGCTAGTACAGACACTTTCATTTTCAAATTGCAGATAAGAACATGACATTCAGGGTCTTATTGTTCGAACCTAAGTATACTACAAAAAAATTCTGTTACAATTACGCCTGAGGTCAATACTAAAAAATTCTAAGAATCTACCAGCTTTATAGAGGTACATTATAATTTTCTGACTATTGCGCTGGAGCGCGCTTTATCACACAGCCGCCTTTCTTGCACGGGCATAACAGACTCGGGATAGTCTGTTTATGCCCGTGTACAACGCCCCCCACAAAAACAAAACATTAAAACGTCGACACGCGCATAAGGAATTTCCCACGACTCGGTTATCGCCTGGCCGCCTATAATAGTTTCAGCACCTACTGTGTGGACTTATGACTTCAGCTGTATTTTGTCGCATAACCATCGTAAAGTCGTCGGTACTATAGTCGGTGACAAATCAAGAACAAAGTGGAGAGCTCCTCCACCTCTTTCCACTTTAGTAGAGCGAACGCTAGAGTAAAGGCGACCTCCTCTCCAGCGTTTCTCTTTGCTGAAGTGGAAAAAGGTGGGAGGAGTTTCCACTTCGTTCTTGACCTGTGACGGCTCTGCGGCTGCGATCTTTGTTAGCTCATAAAGAATAACCTTTTATCGAATAAAAAATGGTTAGCCTGAGGTTGTGGATGCGACGGGCTGCAGGGTGAGGGTCAGAAAATATAAATTAAAGAAACTTGATGATTGCGGTAAAAAAGTTTGTGCATCTTAATCCTACCGAGAAAGTTGGAAAGCACGGAATGTGCAGCGTGAGAGGAATACTGTCTCAACGTAACATCGTGGCGTTATGATATCATGTGACTTGACGTCACGTGATACATTTTAATGGCGAGTCTCGTGACGGCGACGTCATGGTGTCATGGTAGCACCGTCGCTAAGTGTAACTGTGCACGTAAAATCCGCTAAGGTAGCGCACATCACGCGCACACACACACGCACACGCACACGCGCACACGCACATATATATATGTATATATATACATATATGTGTATACGTATATATGTGCTGCTGCATGTTTTAGCGCACTATCACACCATATATACCACGTGCTTTGGTCACATGGTCAAATCCTCAATTATATGCACGAATTCCAATTTTGCCGCTAAAAGTAGCGCGAACGTTGCGTTCCATTTGTTGCACTTCTGCGGTACGCTTGCCACTGCACTTGTTGCGCTCTAGTTACACTTTCTAGGGCATTTCTTTGTTAACCCCAGTCCTGCAGACATTCTGTTAAAACAACGAAGGATATCGCAGTAAACGAACAATTATTGCACAGATTTGTCAGCAGATAGACATTACCAAGAAACACATAAAGCGAGAAAAAAAAATGAAAACGTCGTTTCCGTTTTAGGAGCAGAGGCGTGCAGCTGACAGTGCCCGTGGTCCAGGACCAGACGTGGACCCTGCTCAGCGAGTTCGGGCTCAGCCGCAGCGGCCACTCCTGAGCGCCCACGTCTGCTTCTCGCTCAGGGAGATCGAGTTCTACCACCGCCGCATGTACATCTTCTGAAGCACGGTCGCGTAATAAACAAAGCCTTCGGAGATGACTCTCCTCCCTCGCGCGGTGACCGTCCCTTATGCTGCCGTACCGTAAGCGCCCGTTGCCGCCCACGCAGAGTTTGGCTGAATCACGGGCGCCACATATCTCGGACGTGAGGTCACGTTCACGGGGAAGCGAGCGCGCACCGTCGTCATGTTCGATGTTCATTACGAGTGTCACCACAGCGAGAAGCCGAAGGTGCGGCTCAGGTATGCGTAAGCGTAGACACACGCTCAGTTCGTGAAGTCGCACGGCGGTGACGATGCCGTGTCGCTATGGTGGCGATTGGCGTTGAGAAGGCTCGAAATCTCTGTAGTCTGTTGAAACTCAAGAAGGGGCGAGGGAAAGCGTTTCGCCAGCTTCCTCCTCCCTGGCCTTCCTTTCCCTCGCCCTACCTTCTTGAGTTGCAACAGACTATAGTGTTTCTAATCGGTGCAGCGTCGTTCTGTAATGGTCAAGTTCCACTACCGGGACAAAAATCAAGTGCCTTAATATTGTCGACAGCAACCTTCCACAATACTTCTTGTTTAAGAATGTGGATTTTTTTCTCCAATTATTTACTTTCATGACAAGCCTAAGTTTTTTTTTTTAAAATTAGTTTGATTTGTTTGCGATGATTTGCTGTTGTTTAAGCACCAGCTACGGCGTGGACATATTGGCAGACCTTTAACATTGGACATGGCTACTGCTTGAGTTCGAGGGTGAAGGAGTATGAACAATACTCTGTAAAATTATTTGACTTTTAATAGTGACGCTGTTTGTGAAATATGACAAGGTAATTGGAAGATTTTTAGAGTGCTTAAGGATGAGTCTGGTTTTCAAAACAAGTAAGTCATGATGTTGATGAAAGATTTCTCATAGGGTACTCATTAAACAAAATATTCTCATGTAAGTCTACTTCGTGGAGAATGATGTAAAGTACATACACTGCGCGACAGTGCATGTAAACACGCACGCCGTCGGCGTTACTATTTTCTTCATTTTTTTTGCGTTTTATTAGTGCAAGGTAGCATCAATTATGAAATCATTTTGCCACGATAGCAATTTTGATGGCAGCTTTTCTACTTTGAGGCCCTGCTTGAACCTGCAATGCCCTGCAGTACATTGTAGATAAATAAATAAAATACGCAAATAGTGTGTTTCTGTGGTCTCCGGTACACAGAGCGCAGCACAAGCGGTTCCTGTTTTTTGAACTGATATTGTGGTGAAATGAGCTCATCCTTGGCACCAACTCGCGTAGTATGGAGTTTGGTGTTTGTCAATAATCAGTCGGAGCCAAATTCGAAAAGAAAAAAGAAGAAAAGAAAGTGCCGAAGTCGTGTATGCTTTCTGTCGCGCAGTGGATGCGTACACTCACTCACGCGAAGTCGTTGCTTCAAACGAATATGAAGGTGCAGTAGTCGTCACGTACGCGGTACTCCATACACACACAAAAAAAGAAACAGAATCTGTGAAATGTTAAAAGACTCGTCAAATTGAGGTCGCATTACATAAATGCTTGACACGGTATGCATTCACCGGTGCGTCTAACGGAGTTTGCGAGGCTTTCGTGAAGGAATCCCTCGCAGTTTCGCACCCGTGCGGCATTTGCGCAGGACAAACAGGAACTGCAGCAGCTCTGCAGAAACAAAATAAACAGAAAATAAAAACGCAAGTCATCGTGCCGACGCACAGAAAGGAGCGCGGAAATCCCCGGGCCCATTCTCGGAGTCACGCAAGCAACATTTTCTTTTTCTTTTCGCAAAGGGTGTGGCGCCAATTTCACGCGTCGCATCGCTGTCCGTCATTTAAACACGGACGAAAGGCCAAGTGCGACAGACATAATACCGTTCTGCAAGTTGTCCACTTTCTTCGTGATGGATGGGAATGTCCTTCAACCCGTATACATGCAGGACAAAATGAACACGTATCTTTTGTCGATGTCATACGCACTTTATTGTGACAACAGCGGTTGGCAGTGAAGGGTGTATTCAATAGATGATCACCGGAATAACCTGAGGACGACAGACACAATTAAGAGCTTTAACTTGGGGAGACTTCATGCGTTAAATATTGGCACTGCCTGTACTTTTTGCTCTTTTATTTTATTTCCTAAGTTGTTGTCTGACGTTGATTTTGTTAGTTTTTTATATCTTAGGATGTTTACCGAAGCTACTTTTGTTCTTAAACTTTGGAGTGCTGCTATCAATAATACCAGATTGTATTGTATTTATGTGTTGAAATTGAGTTTTACCCGGAAACGAATAACCGTAAGGATAAATAAATAATTCTGCCACGTACCACTGGTGATCTCCTGCAGTACCCACACATGGAAAGAACGCAGTCAGGTGACATACAGCGTGTCCCCAAAAAGAATTTACAAGGTTTTCTTCACCGCAAAAATGAGCTACGCGTCGGCGAACGCTCATTCTCCACCCAAAATGTAGCGCTAGCGGTGCGAAACAGATGACAAAATTTCAGAGTTAACCGTCATCTCATTCAAAAGTTATGTGATTTTCTAAAAATTTATATGGGATCCCCCGTTTTCATTACTGGGGCCCTTCAGCTCCATGTATTTGAGAGCTCAGTCGGACGCCATGTTACATTGAAAATGATAGAAAATCGCATATAACTTGAATAAAGGCTTGTCCACACAGTCCCGTTCTCTTACGTTACATTGCGTTACGAAAGCTAACGCCACAAGTCACCAGGACATTTTCCTGGCACGCGACATTCGAGACACGAACGTTTCGGTGACTATTAAATTCCAATGACGAACTGTGTACCACTATTTAGGCTATGTGCTGTTTGTGAACCCAACAAAATTAAGATTATTATTATTATTATTATTATTATTATTATTATTATTACCCAACGTAAGAAAACCTAAGAAAACTGTGCTGTGTGATTAAGCCTTAAGACAACGGTTGGTTCTGAAACTTTGGCATCTGGCTGGTTCGGACTAAAGGCTCAAACCGCAGGGCAACATTTGGGTGGAGAATGAGCGTTGGGCGATGCGTAAATCATTTTTACTGTAAAAAACAATTCCGTATTTTTTTTAGGACCTATACAACGCCATCGGGTGATCAGTCCAGTCAAAACATATTCTGAATAAACTCCGAACTTACCGCTGTCTAAACCCTTATGCAACAAATTTGAAACATTTGAATGAACCTGTGTGATCAATAAAAGTGTATCTCCGGAACAAAAAAAGGACTTGATTATATAGGGTGGTTCAAGTCACCAGGCTCGATCTAAAATGGACCGTAAAAATCGACGCCTGCATCGTCAAAGGTGTATTTCACAGGTCGGTTTCTTCTTGTAAAATTACAAAGCGTAGTTCTTTTTTAGTAACAGATAGAGCCAAGACACTTTCCAGGGTCTACGGCGGGCGGCGACCCAGACGACCAAGTCCAGTAGCGGGGTGTGTTTGGCGTTCGTATTGAATTTGATAGATGGCGTCGGGAGTAGCGTCTGGAGGTGCAGCCATAGAGTTATTATAATGTACGCTAGAGGTTCAACTGGCGCTAGTGTCTATCCGACTTCCGTGACGCAAATTGAAGCAGACAGCATGCAGTCTGCTTTTGCGGTGCTCCTGTGCATTCCTATGGGAAAACCCGCGTGCATTTTGTCTCTTCGTCTGAAAATAACACGGAACACTTTGGTTATTTGGGTCGTACCGAATAGTATGTACCTTGATTAACATTGTAAAAGTGTAATTGCTTTAGTTAGTGCACTTTTCTTCATCAGTGTGAACGATGTTTAACTTCGCTAGATTTCAGTCTCAAACATGGTGTGTAAAAACGAGCGACGATTCAAAGAAAAATAACGATCGAAAGGAATATAGAGTGTGTTCAAGGTTCGCCAGCATTCCGGTGACGCTTATATATTGATAATATTTCTTTCCTGTCACTGTATGAAAATGACGCCGTCGTGCATTTTATGAGCAGATAAAAACGTTTAAAACGTACAAAATAAAGTACGTGGGCCATGAATGGTGTCTCTTTGTATTGTTTTCTCTGCCGGGCAGCTTTTGTCGGGCACTTAATTGTTCTCAAACATTTCGAGCGTGCGGGTGATGTTTCCAACATAGAACCAGCATCTTCGCACAGAGGAGAAAGAATAACGCGGTACTTACTTATTTAAAATCGGAATATATTACGTGGCCTTCAATTTATTATGATCGTACATGCACGGTAGTTACTGATCCAGTGTTACTGCGTAGTTCTTGCCGTCTACCTTAATTTCCAGATGTCCTTCGTTCGTTTTGCACGTATATCCCTCATGCTGAAAAGCGCCGACGTCGTGTTCGCGCTAACAGTGTCCGACAGTGCACATAAATACACGTACGAAGCCGTTTTAGCGCCGTTCTTAATGCGGTGAACTTGAAAGAAAAACTTCGTAACTGACCAATTATTTTGTCGGCCTGACTGAGAAATGTTCCAAGCTACCTAGTACGTACGAATTATTCGGAATATTTGCTCTTATGATCGAGCGCAGAAAGAAAATGCACTCACTTTTTCCCATAGAAATGCATTACCGGAAGTCAATTTTAAACTGGTTTCTGTCTGCTTCAATTTGCGTCAGCACACTAGC
This sequence comes from Ixodes ricinus, assembly GCA_037355805.1. Classification (NCBI taxonomy): domain Eukaryota; kingdom Metazoa; phylum Arthropoda; class Arachnida; order Ixodida; family Ixodidae; genus Ixodes; species Ixodes ricinus. The sequence continues at coordinate 96,806 of JAZHYW010009062.1, forward strand.
GCCACTTGAACCTCTAGTGTACATTATAACTCTATGAATTGCAGCCGGCCAGCGAAAGATAGCAGACGACACGCAGATGAAATCCGTTGGCAGCAATGCGCCGCCGTCATGCAGACGCGTTTTCTTACTTTAAGTTTTGCTTTTATTGTTCGCATTTATTTTTTAACCGAAGGTACATTTGAAAAAAAAAGATTATATTCATTTTAATAAACCACGGTGATCGCGAGTCGCGATAGTAGGTAGCGCCATCTATCAATACGAACGCCAAACACACCCCGCTACTCGACCCCTGTCGTCTGCGTTGCTGCCCGTCGTAGATGCTGGCAAGTTTCTTCGCCTTATTTTTTACAGAAGGAGAGCTACGCTTCGTAATTTTACAAGAAAAAACCGTCCTGTGAATTACACCTTTGACGAAAAGTTTAGATTGCTACGTGCAGGCGTCGATTCTTACGATCCATTTTAGATCGAGCCTGGTGACTTGGACCACCCTATATTTTGTTTCGTCCAGGACAACTTCAGCCGTGGTTAGACAACATAAAACTTTCATTATGTGAAAATTAGCGAACTTATGATCTAAAATTCGCTAATTAACCTTTTATATATTTGTCTTAACTAATCCATTCCAATCAGAGATACGTATTGTCTCGCCAAAATAGATAATACTTGGTACATTTTCACAAAAACGTTCTACTCTACCGCGCTCTTAGTGACAAATTTGGGCTGTTTGGAGCCAGTCATAACAAAACTAAAATGAAAAAAAAGAGACAAAATCTGCTTGGAAAGGAGTCAGACTGTCACGTGTTTCTGTCACTCACAAAAAGAAAATCTTGTTAAAGTAAGGTTTTAAGCAAACAAGTTGCTGATTTACCGAACCCATGATCCATTAAGCACGGCGTCAGGTTTTTTTCAATAAACTCTGGCAAAAAAAAAAAAGAAGAAGAAGAAGAAAACTTGTCGTTCGGCCAAACCGTATCGCGAAAAGTCACCAACCCCATGTCTATATCACTCGGTATTTATACTTCATTTCAGCTTAAGTTCAAACGCAGCCGACGCTACGAGTGAAAGGGACGAATCAAGCAACGTCAAAGGCGCAAGCTGCCTTTTCTGTTTATGATTGGCACATTATGATGGCGTGCTTTTGAAGCTGTTTGATTGGTCCCATCAGCACGTAGCATCGGCTGCGTCTGGACTCGAGGTGAAACGAAGTATGTGATCAGCTTATCAACCAAGAACAACGCACAAGAGTCCATACCGAGGGCACGCACAAACACTCCTCTGCATTTAGGGCGGCCGTTCAAAGTAGGAACGGTGCTCTTTATCCGTCAACGTCTACTAAAATTTGTTATTCGACGGCCACCATGTCCAGCCGTACGTGTGACTAAACGTATACTGTATTTTCCGGTGTGTGAATCGCCCCCTCCTCCTTCTTTTAGATCCTTAGGCGAGTCTACAACGGAACGACTTGTATACGTTTTTACTTTCTTTCTTTATACGTATAGACCTTAGTTTTACAAGATAGAGACCGCATTGACATTCATGGCAAGGGAAGAACGGCCGAGCACCCGCCGATGGTCTGCTCTTCCGGCGCTCCCAAGAAGGGCCGGAGCATGGCGGCAGAGGCTCGCGGCTGCAGCGACTCCGTGCATCACCCTTCGCAGCGCTCCGTATCTAGTCGCTCGCTTATACAACAGTGCGACATGTCCCTCTTGCCTTCTGTGACTTCAAATATGGCTGCTTTGTCCCAGTGATGTGACGTGAAAATATAGCCAAAGTTAAATACTAGCGATCATCGACGAACGGGAAGCATGTACAAAAATAAAATGGGCTTCCAGTAGATAGCACCCATTGCCAAATGTAAGCAACACCGATCAGAAAGCGCGTCAGAATTAAAAATAACGGTCGCGGTAAAACTGCGCGCGACCGGCGAGCTCGCAAACTTCTAGCAAACAAATCGTCCGGCTAACGTGGTAGCGGAAGCGTGCGTGTTTCCTACGCGGGTCTGCGCGTCGAAAGTGTTTGCTATGGGCGCGGCATATACACGCCTTTCGAAATATCGGTCACTGCGCGTGCTCCTTTTCTACAGTCGACGTGTTAATAGAAAGTTGGCAAAATTCATGTTACCGTCACACAAGGGCAAACATTCGCTATCACAAACATCACACATATATGTTTCGAGGGTCTGCGATCGCGCAAGCTTCTTGCCACGAACGAATCCAGGCTCGAGCTCTCAGTTTCGGCTTGTACCTCGTGGTTCTCTTACCGCACATTGTTTCTTTATAATGTTCCTGCGATGTTGTTCTGCCGAAATTGTATACTACAACGAAAAGAAGGGCATGGAATCTAGATAAGCAAAGGGAGCTTGATATCTCGGTGTAAGCATTTATCATGAGGTTACCTATAGTTATTGCAGGACATGGCTTATTGTGTTCGCCCTTCGTGATTTCTTCTTCGGCATTCTTATCGGCTGAGGCCACAATCTCGTTGGCTGCAGATTCCCGAGCGATATTAGTATGCTCCGGACTTGCAACATCATGCGTTGCTTCACCCGTCTATAGGGTACTGGTGTCCGTTGTCCTCACCAAGTAAAACCAGATATCATGCATAATCACAATCACGTTTGTTGTATGAGTGTTTATACGGCCCTAGAAGATGTCGTCTCTGACGTCTCCGCTGTAGATATTACGTTTTACATACGAATTTGGCCAGTGCAGTATAGATTGCTAACTATACGTATCAAGCAGCGTGAAAAGTGCAAGTCGCTTGACCTTTTTTGTTTGTGAATGGTTCAGCGAAGATAGATCAGGTACAGAAACATGACGAACACCATGATGGTGATCTTCTGACGCTGTCTAATTTGTCCTATCAGCTCGTAGCGTCGGCTGCGTCTGGACTTAAGGCAAACAAAGTACGCAGGTCTTTAGCGAGCGTCAAGCGGTTGACACACAAATGCACGCCGGTAGAAAGCTTGTACGTATCAAGATTATCGGAAGCGAACTTATCGCATTTAAAAGGACTACAAAAAGACTCTCCATGCTCGAATAAACAGGAACATCTCAAGAAATCATGGATTGTTCATAGAACCAGAAAAGGATTTTTTTTTTTTTGGGGGGGGGGTTTCAGTGCGTTGATTTTTACAGAAATAAACAGTAAAAACCTGTGACGGCAGAGTTCCTCCTCGCCTCTCCAGCAAAACGAATGTTGACGTGAACCAAAAGAAAGGGCAGAAAGCGCTTCGGTGCCTGCTCTGCTGACACTTGGTCATCTGTCCGGCGTTAACTTTCGTTGGCTTGTGCTGCTAATGTTCTATTGTTACAGTTCTCAGATTTCCCTCACGGCACCAAGTGGCCACAATTATACATAGCCGAATATTTGCCGTCGGATTGGTTGTTACCGGGTGCACTGCAAGTGATGCAGTTCATAGCCAATTCGTGAGCCGAATTCTGCGGACGTGCTTCAGCACAACGTATGCATTTAAGGTAAAAAGTCAGTGCGAAGTTGAGAATCAAATACATAGCGATTTCTTATTCTTATAAGTTTCACAGTGAAAATCCCGTTTCTGGTTCCCCACCCACGTGTGCTATAGTGTTTCATTGATCCCAATAAACAGTATACAGGTGGCGAAATTTGAAGACGATACGGTGCAGACCCGATCATTGAACCTCTCCGAAGCACAATAGCAACGCAATAGCGACACAGCGAAGCTGACATTCTTGCAGGAGATGACGCAACAATAAGCAACAGTGCCGAGAGATAAGATCAGTTGACTTCAGAAGAGCGGAACGGCGTCGAAACAAAGAGAAGCCAGAGAGGCTGTAGCTGGGATACCCAACTGATTATGCGGTCACTTTCCGCCAAGTTCGGTTGCAACGGAAAAGCTTCATAGCAAAAGCGGTGCCAAGCTGTCAATCGTAAGATTTTTGTTCCGCGCCAGCACAGTTTGTATACTCTCGGGCGTAATTATAGACACGCTTTTATTTACACGTAAGGGAACTGATCACTCGGAAGAATACACGTTCGTCGATCCATCTTATTCGTACGCTAGTACAGGCTTCGGTCATTCTCGAATTATGTTGTTACATACTACGAAGGAAGTGATTGGTCCACACCATGTGCCTCTAGAGATCAGCTGAAGGGGTAATCTCTCCAAGGTCGCGGGGTCGCCACTCGTTCCTCCCATTTTGGAGAACTGGCTGACGCGCTCTCCGGTCGCACCAAGCATGTTCAGGATGATTGATCAGGCCTGTTTTGACTGCTTGCCTGAACTGTTTTTACTGGTTCTTGAGATGAAAAGTAAGTATAAATATCAATTCAGAATACTACCTGTAGCCGGTGACAGGTTAAGTGTAAAGTGGAAGCTCCTCCTTCCTACCTCTTTCCCCTTTGGCAGAGCGAACGCTGGGGTGGAGGTCGCCTCCTCTCCAGCTTGCGCTCTACTAAAGTGGAAAGAGGTGGGAGGAGCTTCCACTTTATGTTTAACCTGTCACCGACTATAAGTACTTTATAATCCCGTTTATAAATACCCAATACATATTCGGAGTTCTATTGCCTTGTAATTATAGCACCCGGGAAACGGTTATGTTATTAGTTACTACATACTATTTTTCACCTTGTCATGGACCACATCGGACGCTACTTGCAGTCGAAGCCAATGCAATGCTGAGAAGGTGTCCCATGACTTCACGCACCACGCGTCGGTGCATCTAACCGGAGGGCCACGTGGCACGCCCTGATATCTGGATTGGTTCCGGTACGCTCGTAGCGTCCGTTGCTGTCCATGTTAAAGTGGAACATATAATGGTTTGGGGAGAACGATCGATGAAGTGTCTCTATATAAGAACTTTGAAGACAGCGGCGCGATGCTTCATATGCAAGCATACGCCCTTTCCGAGTAAAACATTATGTAAGCTACTATATCCTTGCGTAACATAATTGCTCCTTCGCGCAACCTGCAATACTGCTTTCAGTGTTCATGAGATGTAAATGTGGGTAGAAAAATAATGCTGCTCTCTGTTGTTTCTGTAATTCCCCCAACGTTTTGCCAGCGAGTCTCCCTGGCTAGCAGTCTGATATTATGACTTTGAAGTTTGTACCTCGCTGTGCCCGTTGCCCCCGTTGTCACTTCTCGGCAACTCATCGGCATGCCGTGTGCGTAGCCCCGTTTTTTTTAAATATATTTTTCACGACTGCAGCCCGGAGTTCTGGAAATACCTCCTCCGTTGTCGTCTGCAAGGCCACGGCTACGACAAACAGCCGCCACAGACACACTGTTTACGATGGGAGGAACCGCGGACGGGGCGACCTACCAGCGACGCAGTCGGTAACACTTTTTAGGATCACTTTCCTGCTCGGGAAAGTACTGCCACTCGCTCGCTCCGCCCGCTCCCAATAACAGATGGAAGTCGACAAGGCCTTTCGGTCCAGCGGCGACTGCGTGCGAGAGACACAGCGCGACGACGCGGCCACGTATATACGCAGCGTGTTTTGACTCAGACGAGGGCGTCGTGGGGCTTAGAGGGGTTGCGTAGGTGTCCCTTTGTTCGTGCTGCTCAAGTTGTCGCCCGCCGCGGACAGACAGAGCCGCTGGGAGGAGCGCGGAGCCCGAGGGGATGTGCATAATGAATTACGCGAGGAATCCTTTTCTCGCGCGAGAAGAGGACGACCGAGCCCTATGCTGGCCTTGACTACTAGAGCTGGCATGCAGCGGTCCTGGCTACCGCGCGCAGCGTTTGCAGAAAGAACGGGGAGCTCGTTCGTGAGGGTATTACGGACAAGGACGGAACTCCCGAAGATTGCCACAACGGCTCCCGACTTTCTCGAATAAAGAAACACAAAACAAATAGAAAGGAGTAATAATCAACAAAGGAGATGGTGGGACAGGTGGATATGTGTTCTGTCCCTGATGGATATGTGTTTTTGCCGGCCCATCTTTTATGGCCCGCAGCGTTGCGACCGGCGATACGACGAGGAATCAGGCGAGCGGAACGGTGTCCCGTGGTGGCGACCAAGGGCGTGACGTATACCCTCCTCTTGCTGAACGGCAGTTTGGAGAAAGTTGTGTCGTCTGTCCGTCTGTGTCGGGTGCCAAGTTGCTCGATCGCGCATCGCGTTTATTGTCGTGTGTGGTGGTGCGGGTGCCAGGGGTGGTGGGAAAACCAGGTTACCCCCTGGGCACGGGCCGCTCTTGGAATATATTACCTTACGAAAGAAGGAGGGAAGAGAAGAGATCAAAGGAAAGGCGCGCGAGGAACTCGGATGTGTCAGGTGCGCGCTTCGCTCAGCTTGTTTCCCGGAAATGTGGAACGAGGGACGACGGGAGGCAGATGATGCATCGAAGAAGCGACTCCTTTGTTTTCGAATGCGCACTATGTTTTGAAGTAAAAGGGCGAAGTGAGAGAGGAGAGTTAGCAAGAAAAATGTCCGATAACCAGTACGGCCTGCAAAACAAGTGTTCTCCCTGACAGAGGCTGAGTAAAACTCTTCAATATTGAAGTTAAAAAAAAAAAAACGCGAGTGTACTTATTATTTTTTATAGAATACTGCTCCTCATCCGATCAGCTGACAAAGCAATCCACTGAACCGTGACCTATCAAACTCGCATCCTGGCATATACTTGGGTAGCAATTAAATTTCTTTATTTTAATTAATTTTTTGTAATGTGGAACTATAATTGATTAAATTTGGTTAAAAGTGATTATAGTTGTAATTTGTTTAAATTTAGTTACATGAATTGCAGAAGTTATAATTACAATAGCAAACAACTTCTTTATGATTTTGTGACGCTGGAGATTTATACCATAGGGTCACTGACAGGCGAAAGTACACTGAACGCCTGCCCCATTGCTCTCCTACCAACCCTTGGAACTTTGAAAGCGTTGCGAAAGCGTCAGGTCACCCAGCATGAACGCACAGCTGGGCAACTGTCATGGTCACAGCATCTGCACAGGTGCTGTGTCTTTGAAGCAATCTTATTGGCTGGGACCATAGACAGTACGTTCTTGCAACATTCCGATGCTGATTTCACTGTGGATGGCCTTACACCGAGGGTCAATCATCACCATGAATCTATTGTTTCCATGTGCCTCTATCCCCTCTAAAGACCTGCGGTATTACTTAGGCTAAACTCGCATTACCATATGAACACTTGGTACGATAACTATAAACATGTCGTGTTCTAAAAAAATAAAGAAAACCATGACTAATGACCAGTATAATTACTGAAAATAGATGAATAAAATTTGACGATTAAAAATACTAGGAAGGAGTCTAGCCCTATAACCTTACGTAATGATTACGCTACCATATGAATCCCCAAAGTTTGTTTGCGAGATGTTTTGACATAATTTCAGTTCATGTTTTTTTTTTCAATGTTAGCAGCTCTTTTTTTATTTTTTTAAGAGCGTTAAGGTTATGAAGTGTTGCCTCCTATTACGAGTCGAAATTTATATATTTATTTATCTCAAATGCTGTCCGCCCTTGCGGCTTATTGCAGGATGGGAACACAACGTTTTCATAAGACACAAGAAGTTGAGACATCGAATAAACACCATAATTGCATCGCTGAAACTCAAGATAGATAATTGCATGCGCTTTTTCACGAAGCGCATCTACACGACAGATAACGAATTTAAGGAAGACGCAAATTAACAAGAGTCTGGGGAAAGCGGATTCCATCTTCAGTATGGTTTTCACGAGAAAATAATCTCTATAATTATTTATATTATAGCTATATACAACGGGTCAACTGCCAGTATAAATGACCGTGACCGAGTGGAAAAAATGGTGTCTTCTATAGATGATATTATTCGCCCCCATTACATATTATTCGCTCCCATTCTTTAGAATATTGTTTTGCTTATCGGTACGAAATGGCGTTTTCCATATAAATAAAAATAATCAACTGTAGTGCCAATTCTTAAGCATGGCAGATTGTTTTGATGTCAGTAATTATCGTCCTGTATTCTTATTAAATATATTTTTTCAAAAGTGTTTGAAAAGGTAGTGTACAATCGTTCGTATAGCTTTTTTGTTCAATAGAAGCTGTGCAACATGGTTTTAACATGGGTAGACCCATTGAAATAAACCCAGGCAGCACACGGTGTTAGGCCAATATTCGAATTACACTGGCAAAATATTGAGCAATGATGGTCCAGTGGAGTCAATCGCTTACCAATACTGGCTGTGCCATTGTATGAAGGTTTCCAACGATGGCCCAACTTATCCATTGGAAATACAATATTGGAAGAACACTGGCATACACTGGGCAACGTTGGCTTGTCAGTTTCATTGGCTTGCGAATATTGGTGAACAATGGCATAAAATGGGCAATGTTGGCTTGTCAGTTCTATTTCTATTGAATTACCAATATTGTATGAACAGTGGTATAGAATCGGCAATGGTGGACTATCAGTTCTATTTGCTTACCAAAATTAGATGAACAATGGCCTAAAACGGGCAATGTTGGTCTGTCAGTTCTATTGACTTGCCAACATTGGAGGAATACTGGCATAAAATAGTAAATGTTGGCTTGGCACAACCATTAGCTTGCCAACGATGAAAAACAAACCATTGGCATAAAGGGCCGATGTCAGTATCATTGGCTTGTTAACATTGCAACGACACTGGCGCAAAATGGCCAATAACGATAATAAACCCTGGAGAAGGGGAACAAAGGGGACAAAGGACCAAACAAAAATCTCCTAACAACAGCTAGGTGACTTGTGCGCGACTGAAAAAATCGTTATTCTTGTCCAGCTCACTTGCACCTCTACGTAATTGCATTATCAACAAATGGCCAATGTTGGCTTGTCAGTATCACTGGCTTGTGAACTTTGTTTGGTACAACACTTACAAGAATGGTGAATGTTGGCCTGTCATGTAAATATTGACATGTCATGCGCGAAATTACGCTTGCTAGGCACAGTTTCACTCATGATCTCCGTAACTTCCACAGTTATGCTGAGTACATCTCTAAATTATCTTTTGCTGATTATTCAGACTCAGAGTCAGGTAAATCAAATGTAACTATATAGAGCATTTGATAACGTCGATCCTGAAACTGTTACTGCTGAAACTTAAGAGAAATATGGTCTTAGTAGAGCTTTGTACAATATCTGGTTCAGTAGTTAACTTCATTAAAGACGGAGCTGTGTAGAATATTCACTCGCCGTTCACGACCTTTCATGTCTGTATCGCTAATAGGTCTCAGGTCTTGGTCCTCTAGTCTTGGTCCCTTAGTGTGTCTATAAAACGACTTGATGTCCTCCATGAAATACTCTCAGGCACTTACGTTCACAAACGGCGTTAAATTGTTGTTTAGTCAGGTGAATTTCGTTTAGCCTATAAAATTTGCAATCAAACAAGCTTTTCAAAAACACAAAAATTTTGAGAAAACGTTTTATTTTATTATTTTCAGATTTTCTAGAAAATGCAACCACATTTTCTAGAAAATGCAACCATAAGTTGGACCATACTTCTAAGGAATCTACGGGTTCTTGTGGTCAATCAGCATTTTTATTTCTCGGTGTGTCTTTTATTGTTAGTCAGTTTCTGCGTACGATAAGAACATGAACTTGTTTAACTAGGTGGCTTGGTACTTATCCCCTGTAATTTGAGACCGTACTCACAATCGCTCGAGATGAGAATTTGAATTCGTAGTATGTACCTTCATCTTTTTATTTTTGCAAATTAAAGCGTTCAACACATGCACCCCTTTTTTCACTATCTACAACATGCATTTTTGTCGAAATTGTTATTATTAAACAAGGCTTGTTCGGGATTGGTTTTTGCACACGTTAATTCATGGTTCAATAGGTAATTCTCCATTTCTCGCTTCTGAACACGTACCTTCGCGTCCCAGTTAACACAACTGTTATACCTTCATCGCAATACGTCACCGGTTTAGCAAATTCAATATGTTTAAAAGCAGGCAGTTTTTTAACATCGATATTTTTGTACAATGCTGTCCTTTGAAAAACACAATTATAATTATATCTCTATACGTGCGCATTTAATGCTTGCGCGTACATATATTTGTGTGATTTACGTAACAATGCTCGGGCTCTTGGTAAGGACGTGAAATAAACGATGAATGAATGGATGCATTTTACAGCTGAAGTAGATGGCTAAGAGTACGCTAATTCATTGAATATTTATTTCTTATTGTATTGTTCTGTTCTGATGTTACCCGACACATGTGAAACCAAGTAGACAACGCAAAAGTGCGGGCGTAAGCAGAACTCCCAAAATACTTTGTTCGCACGAGTTTTCGTTCAAAGAAGGCACTTACTAAAGTCACGGGCTTTCCTCCTAACCGTTCAAATCCTCTAAATAACTCTTAATATCGTAGTCAAGATACATAGGAAGAGAGAAAGGAAAATAGAGAGAAAAAATAGAAAAACAAACAAATAAAAAACTCGATTAGTTCAGAAATCAATTAAGAACAAAAAAAAAAGGCAATCACCTTGCACTTGTCAACTAGTCTTAGAAAAACAAATGACAAATTATTACGAGCACGAGAAGCCTCTAAATTTCGCCGCCCACCGATTCTTTTTGCTAAGACACGGCCTTGACACTAATTTATGGCACTAAGACGACTAAATTTCTCAAGGTAGCATGCCAGCCATCTCAGACCCAAGGTTCCGTCAAACAAAAAAGAAAAAAAGAAAACACCTCCGCGATGCTCATTCAATTATGTTTTCATCGAAGCCGCTCACGCACATCAGTAATCACAATCGAGAAGCGAAATATATCAAACGCCCGTTAAAGGAACACAACGGACGTGTGGCCACTCGAGAGACAGTTCCCCGAAGCTCCCTTTCTCTCGTCCCGAACAAGACAACATGAATGCTCGGCCGCGTCGAAGGCGTGGGCGATGCCGGAGCACGCGGAGTGGGGGCGGAAGAGGAGAAGGTAAAAGTCGACTCCGCCGCAGGGCCCCGTCAGCGACGGCCGACCGACGCAGCAGTGAGTCCGCGCCGAAGAGTGGCCTGGGTGGAGCCAGCGCAGCGTGACGCGCCCTCGCACATGCACGCGCATACACGGACGCCGCCACGTGACCCCGCTTCCCCTTTCAACTTCCCCGGTGTATTCCCGGCTTCCCATCCGGCCCCGTAAGCAGACGAGCCTCGAACAACGGCACGAGCAACCGGCACAGACCAAGCGGACGCCCTCGCATGGACCGTCCGGGTCGCCGTCACCAGAGCTAGGAGCACGTCACCCGGAGACCATGCTGCTGTTACTCGCGATCCTCTGGATCCTCTGCGATGCTGGAGGCGGACAGCAGCACCAGCAGCAACAACAGCAGCAGCAGAGGGCCCGGTTCACGCCGGTTCACCGTTTTCCACCGCCACCGATCGTCCCGGTTCCCGGGGGTGGTGTCAAGATCAGCCCCGAGCTGATCAACCAGGCACTTCAGCTCCCACCCAACTACCAGGGTCAGGGGTCCGGATTTGCACCGCAGAGGATGACTCAGCTGACTATATCTCAGGGTGCGTTGCGCGGAAGGATGTCCAGCACTCCCAGTGGGAAAGGCATGGTGGCCTTCATGGGCGTGCCTTACGCGGCGGCTCCCATCGGACCCCTGCGGTTCAAGGTTCGTGGTCCATCGAAAAAACATCGCGAGTGTTCTTTTAATAAGACAGAGAAGGCAGCAGAACAACCGTTCGAAATCTTTTGAGTGGGGCGTGCCATTTTGAATACGTAAGCGCTTCCTTTGAGAGTCTCAGCACTGAAGGGCGGCTGAGCGGTGAAAGTGAAAGAGTCCTTGAGACCTTGCGTAAGTCTTAAGTCTGATTCACGGTTGGACGTGCCAAAGTGGGAAGTCAGCAGAGCACCTCCGTCACGGCTTCGCTCTTCTGACAGCAGCCCGCGCTGGTGTATGCCAGAGAATTCACGACCGCACCGTGTTCAATGAATTACTCCGCTTTCTTTACAATGACAGCCAAATGGGCTGCGAACTGAATGCGAATGGTAATCTTAGACCGTGAGACAGATGGCCTACTCCTTTGTCTCTGGTCGCATCTTAAGGCGTCGGATTTAGTGCTTCCTTACGGAGACTCTTGCCAAACGCCTCCGAATGACCGGAGCCACTCGCGCGTCAATACATTGCGCTGCTAGCCCGCATCGTTACTGCGCCATAAAAAACGTCAACTTGTTTTTGTGCGCGTTCATTTTGAAGAATGCGAATCGGCGAGCCGATGGCCTTGGATAAGGGTAAAGCGGAGCCAAACACATACATATTTCGAGTAACATTTTAACGTGCATATATGTTCAGCAATTATGTATAACCCCTCCCCCCCCAAACCAAAAAAAAAAAAACCAAAGAAGAGCTGTGATTCTACAAGTTTTTGTATGACAAATATTTATGGTGTACACGGTTTCAAGCGAAGTCGCCACGCTGTATAACGCGAAATATCCAGTGATTAGACAAGTGTGTGAGAGCTTGCTAGAAAGTCGTTGGTACAGGAAGATCAGCGGCTGGGTTATATAGGCATTCTTGCTTCGGATGATATCACTGGAAAGATAGGCAGGGTGAAGCTCCTCCGATTATCTCACTATCTTTCCCAGCAAGTGAGATGGCAACATTTGCTAATAAGAACTCCGAAGAACGAAGCAAGGAGCGTAGACATGATTAGCCACACTCTGCATTTGCTTAATCTCTATGTGACTAAACTAGAACGCCCATACTCTCGCAAAAGTCTGCAACTTCAGGTGTTGTTCCTGGCTGCTCTGACATGTAAATTTCAAAACAGTGGACGTATACGGTAGCGGTGTCGGTGTTTTAACGAATGGCAATAAAGTAATTGTGTTGTGTGCATGCATGATTTAGACAGTGAGAGGTCAGTCAGACTCAATGGGTGCCTGATGTCTCCGCTGCAAATGAGAAACTTAGACGTACCGCTGCTAGCCTGGGGATCTTCAACGTGCACCACAAAGTAGTAAGTAGACGACCCCATGCAAGTACACGATACAGATTGGCAGGAGCGGGGTTTCAACCCAGAACCCCACGGGTTCTGCTGCAGCGCGTGCTTTGGCTCCACGTGCTCTGAGCTGCGGTGTGCTGACACACTCGAACATTGGATACGCGTTTACACGAATGCGATCGTAGCCCATCGATTCGAGCAGGGACCAATCACACGCAGCCTGTATTCCCACTTCTTCCTCTTCTACCCATCTGCTACGAATCAAAATAGTCAAATCTCGATTCGATGCGTTCACATGATGCGACCGTGGCTCATCACGTAAATACATCCATGCATTTACATGGATGCGACCGTGGAGCATCGAATCGAGATTTGACTATTCTAATTGGTAGGAGATGGGTAGAAGAGAAGAAGTGGGAGTACAGGCTGCGTGTGATTGGTCCCGCTCGATTTAACGCGCTACTATCGCATCCATGTAAACGTAGCCACTGCTTATCCCCCCGAACGGTGGTGCTGAAGCTGATGGACGAGAAAAGGAGCTATCAGATCATTCCGTCAGTCCGGAACGCACCAGCAACGCTGGGAAGGCATCGACGGAACGGCACTCCAGTCTGTGATCACGGTCCTCTCCCGGCCGCGCTTCCTACAGCGGCGGCGGTCGCTCTGACTTTCGATCGCGGCGTATTCACACGGGCTTTGTTTTCCGCGCACTTGGCTTCGCCTGGCCGAACGCATTCATGAACGTTTCCTCTTCGGTCCGGTTTTCACTCCCGACACCTGAGGCGCAGCACGCGACAAGTGCGCCGTAAACACTTTTAGGAAGGAAGCGGCGGTTATTGCTATTAAAAGGTACAAATTATACGGATTATTATTTTCCTTATATTGGGCGCAATGACGATTTTCAGATGTCTAAATTTATACAACGGCTACGATGGCTTTTTTAATTTTTTTTCTTATTGTGCTTGTAATATCGGCTGTTGAGAATTTATCCGCGTTGTTTCATTAACGCCTTTTTGTTTCTTGTGCCGATATCCCAGGGCAGTCGGGGTCTAATTTTTTTAATGTATTTACTTATTTTCTTTAAGGACCCTTTCGAGCATTACAAAAAAAAAGAGAATTCGTTTCAAAATAAACACACTGAGAGTAGAAAGAAAAAAAAATCGGAAAGAAAACTCGCAAAACACCAAACGGCAAAAACACAAGGGGAAAAAAGTGCAATTCCTCTGCATCAACAATGACATTACTAAAAAAAAAATAATAATCTCCTTATTGTAGGCAGTAGTATTATGGTAAGCGACCGTCGAATAACAAATGTTTAGACCTTACCAAAAACTTCATTTTATTTTGATTTATTTTACGGAACTACTAAAGCTACAAACGCTCACGCGGATTTGAGACTGCCCGGTACAAAAAGATCCGACTTTGACCGACGCTATCATTACCGATTTTGAGGAATAGAACCAGGAACCCATTACGAATTGCTAACCAAGTAATGGGTGACCTTCAATTGATCAATTAATCGATTAAATGGTCTAATGTTGAGGTTGAAATCATTGTAGAAGCAGTGTGAGGCTATAAATATAGCATCTTACACATGGCATTACCATTGCTGTGTTTCATACAGCATTAGCGATTCAAGAAAAGTAAGTTTTACTAAAGTAAATTTTATTGATTTTATTGCTTTGTTTGGCATATTTAAATGTATAAGGGTGTTTCCACGGGAGATCGTACAATGACGAACCGGGTAATATTTTTTTTTATGTTTATGTGAAATAATTTTTGTGGAAGCCATGTTCTTGTCAGGAGCATTCAGCTATATGGCTCATCTTCTTCCGGAGGTAAAACATATTGCGAAGCTCGAGGCGCGGACGTTGCCAAGGTTTCGCTGTGGTACTTTGCACAGCCGTCCATCTCACACCAAAGCATGCACGTAGTAATAACTTTTTTTTCAATTTATTTTATGAAATCTATACATGTACACAAAATTAAGAAACTCCAATAAATATTATATTCAAGAAAAAAAAATGAAATCACGAAACACGTCAAATAAACACGTTTTACCAACATATCCACAAATTATTTACCTACGAACTACTTTATATAAAACGACGCAAAATATACATAAAAACAATGATCATCTTTAAATGCATTTTAGGAATATATAATAAAATATGATTAGCCATTATTGTAGTTCTGTTATTAATGCAGAAACGCAGCTCATTTTTCTAAATGTGGAAATATCGCAAATCAATATTTAAGAAACCCCACTTTTTATTTGATTTAATCCTTCCTTAACCGTTTAAAGTGACTTGAACTAACTGTGATGGCAAAAATTGAGTAACATATCTTCTCCTTAACAGAAAAACGACAACAAACTTTCTCTCAAATTGAGCTAGCTTGTCTTCGTTATAAAGGCTTTGCCGCACGACGTCGGCTCCAAAGAGACATTTTTTTAGAACCGACAAAGGCTGCTGCTCTATCGTAGGGTGTAAAAGTTATGCTCTTCATAGTTTAGCTTTATATTTGTATGTCCTTGCGTTGCCTCCTGAACCCCCCCCCCCCTTTTTTCTTTTTTTACAAACACGTCCACATTAAGTTTTTTACGGAGCGCCGTAAAAGGTTGCGCTTCTCTTATATCTCTAATATGTGGGTGGATTTAACATTTTTCAAATATGCCCGCCATGTTTCTAATTGGAGTTATACATTGAAATTTATTAATTATAAACTTAATTACTAAAAGTAATTAATAACCTAAGTATATCAAACACTTATTTTGTTCCTAAATTTGCCCTTTAGCAGGAACCAATATTGTATCAACCCTTTTCCTGTGCGATGCGTACTTTTCACAGGAACGATTTGGCCCGCGTTACGTGAAAACCCCTGTATGTATAGCTGATGCTTCTCCCAAAGACATCACTTTCACATAGTATATATTTTACAGAAATATATAAAATATGACCGGGACCATCACTGTATCAACTGACATGGAAACCTCCAACAACAAAACCCTTGTGGTTATCGACTTCTATCTGTATTCCATTGTACGGTACGCATGGATACTTGGAAATGGTGAGCTGGTTTGTTTGTCGTCACACAATGTTGAACACCAAGATACCGACTCTCCAGATACTACTTCCCTCGCCTTGTTTTCGCGGTGATAGACCTTCCTCGTGTGAGGGCTTTGGGCTTCACGGTAATGTGCCGTGCATAGAGTTCTCGACTGCCGGCAGTGGCTGCGTCCGCCGACACTCCTTCGTGAGCAAATGGCCCGGGGAAGTGGAGAAGGGGGGGGGGGAGGAGGGGGGGATTACGTGACAACGCGAGGAGACACAAATATGCAACTAAGCTAGGGACAGCACGGCTTTCTATACTCTACGATAGAGCAGCACTGCTGTACAGCCTTTGTCGATTCTAAAGAAATGTCTTATTGGAGCCGACGTCGTGCGGCGAAGCCCCTATAACGAAGACAAGCTAGCTCAATTTAGGGGAAGGTTTGTTGTCGTTTTTCCTCAAGTTAGTTCAAGTGATTGTGAAAGGTTAAGGTATGGTTTAAGAGAAATAAAAAGTGGAGTTTTTTTTAAATATTGACGTGCCATTTTGCCACATTTAGAGAAACGAGTGGCGTTTCTGCATTAATAACAGAACTGCAATAATGACTAAGCATAGTTATCTTAGATATTCATAAAATGCATTTAACGATGATCATTTTTTATATATTTTGAGTCGTTTTATATGAAGTAGTTCGTTGATAAATAATTTGTAAACATGTTGGTAAAACGTGTTCATCTGACGTGTTTCGTAATTTTTCTTGCATATAAATCTTTTATTGTAATTTTTAATATTACGTGTACATATTGTAAACCTTTCATAAAATAAATTGAAAAAAAATATTACTACGTACATGCTTGGTGCGAAATTGAAGGCTTTGCGAAATGCGATAGCGAAACCAGGCACGTAGCCAGGGGGGGGGGATGCCCCTCCCCCCCTTCCCCACCCCAGATTTTTTTATTTTTTAGTAGGGTACGTTGTTGGGCTAGTTGGTTCATCATAGTGCTTGCCCTGTATACTTCTTGTTGTCTTTTTTGCGCTATTTTGTGTCTTCCATTTTGCTGGGACCTCCTCTCCCCCTCCCCCTCCTACAGCATTTTGTCATGCCCCCCCAGAAACAAAATCCTGGCTACGTGCCTGAGCGAAACCTTGGCAATTTCCGCGCCTTGAGCTTCAAAATTTGGTCTCCGGAAGAAAATTAGCTACGGCGTTCGCATGGAGTGCCGTAGTATGGATGCTCCTCCCAAAGCACAGTGTTTTGTGTATGTTTATACAGCCGGAAGTTAGTCTGCCTCGGTGGGCGTCTGGTGTCTCAGCTGGAGATGAGCAATTGAACCAGTGCGGTACACCCGCTAGACTGGGGTCTTTAACGTGCACCACGCAGTAGTGTCGACCGCACGCCGGTACGATCCTCATCCGGATCGATAAGCATCGTACCGGCGTCCCAAGAATATGGCTTTCACATACATGTTTGCATAAATATTTAAAAAAAGTGACCCGGACCATCATTGTACGATCTAACGTGGAAACATCCCCAAGTAGAAAAAAGGACACAAATTAATGCATCAGCTATTTGATTGACGTTAAGTTGTTACCAGCCACTACCTTTGAAGTGATTAAAAACTGTGCAATACCTGTTATTTGCCTAGATTCGCACTTAAAAGAGTGGACATAAAAAAAAAGAACTAGCTCGGAGTTTTACTTATTTCTTATCACCCTTCCCAAAGGCTCTCGCAAAATTAGAAGGAATATTTTCCAGCAGGAAGCTAAATATGAAACATAGTATCGCCTTGACTATCGCTTTGAAGCATATTTATTTATATAGTCTGTGAACACGTCAATGAGGCACTGGTCGTTAAAAAAATTAAGAACATGGCAGGCTTATAGCAACGACGTTCTACAGACAACGTTGACAACATGTTATAATTATTTCCCATATTGTTCCTTGCAATCATAATAAATAACAGTGTACGCAGGACGGCATTAATTTTTACCTGCGATTTGCTTTTGCTTGGTTCTGCTTCTCCGAGGCGCAACTGTCCCGGAGTAGCGAAAACCTTGCCAGAGATTAAATTATTTATGTTGTGCAATGTTGTACACGTTCCTCAAAAAAAAAAAAGGAACGAAAGCTTGTTCCTCGTTCCTTCTGATTGTTGGAACGCGTTCCGTTACAAGTTCCATATGTGAAAGGAAACTCGTTCCCGTTACAGTTAATAAGAAACGTATCGTTACATATACGTTACATTTGTATTTTGCTGATTACCATATTTAAAAAGACCAAGCAAAGTTTTTTTTTTTATCTATTCCATTAAATGAAAACATACGAATTTGAATGCCGTGATGGAGGGGCACCAGGAGAAGAAAACAAGCGAAAGCAGAGTTTCATTTGTTGATTTATGCACCTTCAAAATCTCAGCTTCTACCATATTCAAGTTTGTGGTGGAAGATTCAGACGAGCCAAATCTACTCAAACCCTACATTGCACAAGCGTTTTACAACAACCTTACACGTTTCAATCTAAAAAGTCCCTAGTTCGAACTTAACAACAGTTGCTTCTCAATGTTGCTGTCCGCAAGACGAGCAAGGGAAGAAGGTAGGGCTTTTGGAAGGTCAGTCTTGAAAACTACAAGTCCTTCTTTATGAAAGTTGGATTCGTTGTTCTGTTTTAAGGGAAGGAGGGGGGGGGAGGAATAAAGGCGAAGTTTTGTTTTTGTATCTTTTAAGTGACCAATGTTCGGGATACAAGGGTGCGCTCGATGTCTGGTAACCTGTTCCTTTATTGTAACTGTAGGTCTCCTTCTGGAAGTTCAGTGATGGCTGTAGTCGGCCTTAAAGTTCTCGGTGTATGAGCTTTCGTGGAAGCAAAAAAAGCAGCTGAGTTTGAAATGTCCCTCCTTCTGTGTCTTTTCCTTCGACTAAAAGGTTTGCTTTTTGTGCCGTAGTCTCGGGCACTGAAAAAAGAATCGATGTCCGCTCGCTCTCCTGCACCCGACTGTTACCAACCGAGGGCCACAGAAAATAAACCCTAAGATAAGTAACAAAAAAGTTAACGAGATTCTGCTCTTCATAAATATATTGTTTTTATACTTTTAGAATTTCCCTCTTAGAAATAAAATAAAAATTACCCCACTGGTCGAAAAAGAAGGAACGCCGTTCTTCTTTCCGTTCCAGTAAAAATGTATAATGAGTTCCCGTTCCAGTTTCACCGATACAAAATGGAACGGCGGCGTTCCTTCGTTCCTCCTAAAAGGAACGCGTTCCAGGAACGCCGTTCCTTGGAATGCCGTTCCGTACAACACTGGTGTTGTGTTTGCCTGCGATGAAGATTAGGCCCCTAACAGCCTTATAGAGGGTGCACTTTTGACCGACTGATGGATGAAGACGAAGAGTATAACATTAATTTCACAACCCTATGTGAAGGCGACTTGCAATTGAGAATTTTATTTCTTTGAAAACTTTAAAGTTACGCACCCGCTCTTGTGATACTAATTATGTTAACTAAACACAGGTAAACATTGTAGGTTGCTTTAACCAAGACTTCTTTGCAGCTTTTCATCACGCAAAACAGAAACGGATAAATTTATATGAAACATCAAAAGTTTTCTATTTTCACGTTGAAGCAATTTTTGAGGGAGTGCTACGCTTTGAACATTGACAAACAATCCGTAAAAATACCTTCTACTATACGGTGTTTTCTAGCTTAAAAAAGAAAAAAAGAAAAAGAGAACACTACATCTAGGTTTTAAAGTATTTTTACATCACCCCATACAATACGATTTTAAAAAAAAAGCTAGAAATATTGCAGAGTAATGACAAACGCATCGGAATTTGCAGTTGGTGAGTTGGAAGCTTAAACGAAGTGTGTTGGATCATAACCTTGATAATCTAAAACAAAGCTTGCAGTCTAAGTTGGTCCCTGCCTCCGAACGAGAAATAAATTATATTAATACAAAATCAGTCAACATATCTTAGTGTAACCATTGTTTTGGTGTAAAGAGCGGCCTATCGAGTTTTATGACTTTAGCTGACATACACAAATTATTTTGATTGGCGTTTACTTAGAAACTGAACTCTTAAATTTGAGAGAAGGTAAAAAAAAAGAAACTGATCTTACTTACTTACGTCTTACTTTATGAAAGAGACGATATAAAAAATATGTTGGCTAAAAAAAAACGTTTTAGGGGCACAAAAATTACATTTTACTCTAAATGGCTTTTTCGGATACCTGTATAATTTAAATAAAAAATTTCTCTAAAATAAATAACTCTTGTAACCTTGCACGCGTCGGGGGTTCGATATGCTACAAAAAGAGTTTAAAAAAATGTAATAAATACAGCAAAAATGATGAGAACGAGATGATACATTTGGTGTACAATTATCTATAGTGAAAGTAAAATTATGTTTGTTAAATATAATTAGTCATAAAATAAGAGGACTGAATGATATAGCACATACAGAACACATTACGGTAACGATTAAAAACACTCGTTACAGATGCACGCCAGTCAGATTCCTGTAGAATTATTTAAGCTCATATTAATTTGTGCTCTTCTGTAATCGACTCATGTTTTCGTCGGGCCAATCAGAACGTACACCATCTATCTCTTTACTAATTTCGAATAGCATCTAACAAGAAATAGGAACCGAAAAAATGAATGAAAATACATGAAGGCGGGAACACCACAAAGCTGTTGTTTCCAATAATGAACATTACTTAAGCGAAGCATCTTATTCAAAGAACTGAATTTTCCACGCCCTGACATTCAGATGAAAAAAGACTTTCCTAGAGCTTGACCCGTCCCTTTAAATTATGTTTTAGGTAAACATTCAACTGTCACAGTTACGATATGCGTATAGTTTCTAGATAAACCTAATATTGACGAAGTTTTTTATACTCACATTCACTTCAAGAACCAAGGTAAAAAAAAGGTCTGCTCCCTGCAGAATATTCCTAATTAAGTAGAAATTTAGAATTATGTATGTGCATCTTATATTAGCTTTATGATATTTTATCAATACTCACAAGCTCCAAAGCCAAATGCATATTTGTTTCCTTAGACAACCATGTCTTGTAAGAACTACTTCGCGCACGCCCATGAATAATGCGCGAAAATTTGTTTAATGTTAAAACGAGTGTAGAACAGCAACGATGGTGTGGGTGAATAGATATTAAAATTTATAGAAAGCAAACGTTGATTTAGGCTTGACATTATTATTTTTGCCCACAGTAATTAAGATGCTCACTTGTGCTGTTTAAATACAGCCTTCGAAAGCTCCGCTATACTTTATCTCATCCTACGATGGACTAAAGGCCAAAGCCACGGGCCGCCAGGTCCAATCACGTTCCACGCTAAACTATGACACGCGTAGCATTGATTAGGGTGGACGAATAATGCTCCGAAGCCAAAGACCCTGCATCATTTCTATAGCTTCGACGCTGCAAACAGCCTGTACTGTACGTCGTGGCTTTTTTGCAATGTAACATTGGTGAGTCACTCACTGCCATTCGATTCGAACCACTGTCCGCCTATCCCCATCAGTGATCCGAGACGCGGGCACTGATACGTGCATCAAAGCGAAATGCCACGCAATTTCTAAGGGGCTCGTGATTGGATGTGTTGGTCCGTAACTTTTGCCTTTAGTCCATCGTAGGGTGAGACAAAGTATATTAAACTAATAATACCATTATGCAAAGAGAAATGAAATATATAAATTTAACTATTTCTTCATATTTAAATTTCTGAACTGATAGAAACAAACAACCCCTATTTTTGGCGCATTATTTAGAAAGGACAAATCAAACACAGTAATCCCGAAAGCATAATATCTTTTTGTTTTGTTTACGACTGTCGGCGATTGTACTTCGTTGATATATGACAATGTTTCGTCGCAAATAAATCATTTAAAGTACGTTACGACAGTTTACCTCGACCGGTACTCTGTTTGAGAATGAACGTAACCTGACAAGTTGCTCGCGGTTTTTCGGATGGCATACATATATTATTTGACGTGTGTTGCAGTTCTGAATTAAGCTACCAGAACTCTTCTCAAACACATGAGAGTCGCTACTGTAATATACTATACTACACTACACATGAGATCCGGTATGAATAGTATACTACACAGGAGAGCGGATATACTACGCTATGCTATACGATACTATGCTATACTACTCTAATGAGGGTCGCTCTAGTAGCACGTTAATTAGCGTGTTCATAGGTCCAAACCCCAAAAGTGTCCCTGCAAAAGCGAACTTATAAAAAAAAGTTGTCACGTTTTTATGTATTGACATTCAATGACACAGAAGTCATTTCATTATTTTATTTATTTAGTAATACTGCATTGAAAGTTGAGGGAATTTGATGAGTATACTACAGTTAAGAATACATTAGCGATTGTAAGAAATACAAATTTAAAAAAAATTACTAAAAGAAGAATCGCTCGCTTCAAACAAAATGTCATTTTGGCATCAAATAAGTTACACTAACATAGGATTTATTTACCGTACTAGAAGATCAAAATTACTTGCACATGTACACGTTGTCATAGATAAAATAGCTCGAGCGTAAAATGCCATAAATCACGATTTTGAAGTCATGCAGAGCTTGCTATATGGGTACCCTTGAGTCATACTGAAATGCTTTTCGTCAAAGCGGTAGATCTCATTGGCGCTCATGACCGCCTAGTGACACATGATGACTTCGATCAGAGTGTATTGTGTAAGTTTATGATTCGATTAATAAAATACTCGTATGTTTGAGTGGAAAGAGAGACACTAGATTAAACGATGTTATTTCGGTTCGCTAAAATTGTAATTGGTGTAATAAATAAGTATTTTACATTAGGAGAGGCAATATAAAGATTTAAATGACGGTAAGGTAAAGTTGCGCAGTGCAAGATTGCACCTCATACATTTCCCTTGAAATAGGAAGACTAAACATTAGTACTACACCAGTCAGAGAGAGAAAAAGAGTTACGATATTTAAAGAAATCAAATAAATCAGATTTGTTTTGTTTATATACAGATTAATTTGATTTAAATCACTGTAGCTAAAATGGTTATTCTTTACCACTTGATGTATATCTTAAGATGACAGATTGATTGAACAATTCGTCCGATCACTGATAACAATGCGTAAGAAATAATTACTGTCAATGTAAAATACAGTTTAATTAACAACTTTTTATTGTTGTCATCTGTGCAATACTAAAACAAATTTTTTTTTTTTGGGTGGGGGGACTTTTTGAGGGAACTTTTTTGAGTTCTCACTTGATCTCAATAGAAAATTACTTTTCTAGTTTTCGTCTCTTTGTTCAGCGTTCTGATTTTGTTGCAAAAGGTCGTTACGTAGCTGACCAACGAAGTTGAAGGTAGAAATCAAGCTCAGCGCTCCGATTTGCACAGAAGAGCATTTATTTATACTCAAGTTCAGCGTGATATAAATCTTTCTCGCGTGATGATTTTTGATTTAAATACAAAACAAAAATGCACATAGAAAGCATCAAATGATAAACAAACAGAAAATAAAAATATTTTGGGATTGTTTTTGTAGGAAAGCTTTGATTTAAATCATCATAGTAAAACTGGTCTGATTTAAATCACAATTTCAATCATGATTTAAATTAGATTAATTTTTATTCTCCACCCTGATGCCAATCAATGATTACAAATACAAAAGCCATCATATTACGTTGTATGCATGTCAGGATGCTTAACACAGTCATTCTATATGATTTGTTCTTAAGTAGATTTGAAATCGGTAGAGAAATCGGAGGATTGACTGAATCATGCACCGAAAGAAAGAAGATCAGGCGAAATTAGTGTAGGTTGTCTAAACAAAATTTCTGTAAGCGGTAATTCAGAAAATGACCCTTGCGAAACTAAAATAGTGTAACACTAATGCAGGTATTTTTTAAAATTTATTATACCTTTAATACTTAAAGGGAAGCAATAGATGCTTTTATATATTTATAAAAGCGAGAGGTCGAGATGGCAATGATAATTGGTGATGCTGAATCAGTGTCGTCGAGCGAAGATTCAGCTAATGAACCATTACCGATAACCTGGGGTATTTAGTGTGTATGGGGCAGTAGTGATTACACGACCTCAGGCCGCCGCACAATGCCCGCGTCCATTATGAAAGTGGTCGGGGCTGGGACTGGGCTCAGGATACATGGGTTCTACAGCTCGTGCCACCATACAAGCCACGGATTGCTAGAAGAGGCAAAACATTAATTAGCAAAAGAGTGCAGTGACACTGAATACTTACATTGAACAATCAACAAACAATGAATTGCGGGTCTGGAAGACATTAATTTCCTACACTTCGTTCCAGCCTGAGTCTTGACGCTGCCGACGCTACGAGGTAATGGGACAAATTAAGCAGCGGCGAAAGCGCAAGTCACAGGGTCTTTTTTGTTTAGGACTGTTTCAGCGTTGATAGAACGCGTACATAAACATGACGAAGACCACAATGGCGTGCTTTTGACGCTGTTTGATTTGTCCCATCAGCTCGTAGCGTCAGCTGCGCCTGGAGTTAAAGTGAAACAGAGTATAGCTCCTGATTATCATTGATAATATTTATATACGTATACAGTGAATTTGTGCATCTTCTCTGATCGTCGATAGAGCACTGCGCGGATAACAGTTTGATCATCCGCGATCGCGATCCGCCTTCACAGACTTGGTATCTGCATCCGAATCGCATCCGTAAAATTCGGAACCGCATCAGACCCTCAATCCGCGCATTTATTTTGCATTATGAAATCAAGCATGAATAAAAATTAAATAAAAAAGCATCTGGGATGGTATCCTATAAGCCGTCTGCTTACCTTTGTGTCAGATTACGGTGAAGGATGTACATCTGAAAGTACATCCTTTCAGATGTACTTCGCATCGCTGGAAAGATGGTCGCAGTTATGAGATCGTCTTGGGAGTCTGCGACGCTGACACTCTGTCCAGCGCTCAAAAGGAAGGAAATTTTAATATTTATTTTCCTTTTTGCTTTGTAAAACCCTCTTCAAGCAGACGGATATTTTATAAACATCAAAATTAGCAAAGGACAGACTAATAACACTGTGTCATTTTATTTAGGCCAAACAATATAAAAGTGAGAGAGGAAAGGCGTTCACTCGCCGCAGCGAAATACTCGTGTATATGTGGCAAGGCGCGAGTACACCGCTAGGAAAATATCACAATATTCAATAATGACAACACCTCCTATCTGTTTCAGTTGTAAGCACGAACCCTCAACTGCATGCTCGTAACCATATACATAAAGCAACCCAGTGCCAACTTTCGAGAAAAAAAAAAGAAAGAAGAAGAAAAATGCACACACATGCAAACGTTTCACTTGTCGAGACATGCTGTGTAAAAGAAAAAGAATATCGTCTACATGGACGGATTCGGACTGGTTCGCCTCTCTTAAATTAATACGCAGGTAATGAGGAATCGTGATTTACGATGCTTGAATGGCATGCACAAACTAGGCTACAAGAATGAGGTGTGGAAACTCGTGAAGGCGCAAGTTCCACCACTCCAGAGGATCGAATTCAGTCTCCTCGATCTACTTGTAGGCGAAGAAGCCACTTGCAGGCTTCTTCTACTTTTTTGTGGTTTGTACGTTTTGGGTTTTCTTTGCCCAAAGAACGTTTTCCACCTTTTCCCTGCCAAACAAGAACACGCTTTCCCGGGACGACCGATGCTCCTGCATTCTTTACTTTTTCTATGGACAGCATTTTTGGCGCGATAGAACGTTCTAAAGCGATCTTTGGCGAGAATCAAACCTTTCTTGACGTAAAAAACACATTTCTCCCCGTTGTGCCCCATTTTCTTAAGAGAGCTATAGTTTGTTCCCGCAATAAATTCGATAATGCACATCATAGTATCACTCACTTATTCACTCTACACTGTGCGGTCGCACACGTTTATTGACCGCCTCGGCAAAAATGTAGATAGATCTGGACCCGCGGATATCCGCATCCGATCCGCATCCGCAGCCCATGGTATCCGCATCCGATCCGCAATCCGCCAAATCTGATTCATTTGTATCCGCATCTGCCAGTTTACTGCGGATATCCGCGGATGACCCGCGGGTAATCCTCGGATATGCAGGGCTCTACTGATCGTAATGTTGCTAGTTAACTGATTTACAATTTGAAATCAATTTAACCAGTTAAAATCACAGTTTCAAAAGCTCGGGCCATGCAAATGTCGTTTCTTTTTTTCTTTTTTTTTCACACGAAAAAAAATTATAGAAAAAAGTGCTCTTGTCTAGTCACTACAGCCTACAAAACGAAAACCATTGGTTTATTGTGTTCACGCCTCCGGCTTCGTGATTCGTTCTTCGGTACCCTTAGCAACTAACTAATGCCGCAATTTCACTGGTTCCGGAGCGATACTAAGAATCTTGAGGCTCGCCACGGTCCGCGCCTTTTAGGCTGCTATGCAGTGACTAAGAATGTGCTTGTGTGGGGCGCATACCCAGACGGTAACATTTAGAACTTCAACCAGCACGGCAAATGCGGGAAAAAATAAAGAACGCTGATGTCATGAAGACTAAAGTAAGCGTAGGCAGGCGAGCTGGTTGATGTAGCTATTTTTGAAAACCGGAGATGACGGACGACGAAAGGGGACAACACACAAGACGTCTCAATTGAGACGTTTTGTGTGTTGTCCCGCTTTTCGTCCGTCGTCTCCGGTTTTCAGAAATGTGCTAGATGTCATGTTCGCGCTGACCGTCTCGCGCAGCGTGCGAAGTTGGCAAAGCTGCTGGAGTGTGAAGGTTGACTTTATCCATGGGGCTTTCGCGTGCACTCAATACCTGCTTTCACGGTGCTGCACAGTATGTGTTGACGCTTTGCAGCAGCTGTGCATGAGCGTCACCATAACCGACCTTCAGTTTTTGTTTCTCCTTATTCCGTTTACTTCACTTCATCATTACCAAAGCAGGCCAGGTTATTGCCATTTTAGATCCTATTGTGTCGTTCTCCCCAGCGTTGGCTTTTGTGAAGGCTCGTCAACACCCGTTTCAGTGGCTCGGCATTTCGTACGATAATAGACGTTCAGCAATGGCGACTCTAATCTGGCGCGTGTGAAAAGCGTCTATAAAATTAACCACATGTTCGGTTAGGTGGAAATTGGTGGAACTAGGTTAGGTTAGGTTAGGTTAGGTCAGGCTAGGTTAGGCAGGTTGGGATAGGTTAAGATTATCATAACTGTACCTTTAATATTATGTCGTGCAGCGATATTCGCGCACAGGTTAGTTTGCTTGAGCGGTTTTTGACGAAGAAATAATCTGAATGCAAGGCGTTCGATGCTGCTTCCACGTTACGCTCAACCGTATAACGCGCGTCGGCTTGGCAGTAAACTGGGGCTCGCGGAGAATGTGCTTCGGCAGTGTGGCGCGGGCGAGGCGATGCCACGCCGACCCGGAAACGGAACTCTGCCGCCATAGGTGTCTTCAAAACAAACAGCGCGCGTACATCCGCTCCTAAACGTGTGTCCCGCTTTGGGGCGCCCACTTCGCTTTCACCCCGTGCCGAGCCCAAAGTATACTCGCGAAACTGAAGAGGTCGACATTTTTGTGCCTACTAAAATCTGTACGCAAAGTGCGCGAAAAGATGCATTTTTACCAAAAGCAGTTTTATAAAAATTAGCTTTTGGTAAGATTGAACAGAATTCCAGTATTAGTAATAGCGCTTCTACTGACATTGAAATATGGTACCACTTACCCCATAATCAATACATTCATAAACTAAAAATAGATAGAAGGCTCAATAATTAAATAAATAGGTAGACATGCATCACAAAACAACTATATGCAATTCATAAACTGGAAAAAAAGACAAAAAGAAGCGACCTTTATCTTCAATGTCATATACGTATAATGCATGGAATGTAAAATGTATAGAGCGATTGTTTAAATTTGTTTAGACGATATTAAACAGTTTCGGGAAGTGAACAAGAACACACAGTTTATTAATTTACCCGTAATATTTAGAGAGAGCATTGACATCACGTGACCTGACCTTTCGTGACATAAGGCCATGTAGGTCATAGCATGACGTGATGTCAATTCCTAACGTTCAATTTAGAGGGGGAGTATCGCTAGAACGGACGGATGAACGGACAGACAATCTTCTCCGAGTTGGAGGTTTGGTTAAAATTATTTTACGCATTAATAGGACGTCATATAACACGTAATGGCAGGTTTGACCTTGTGTTGCAGATAGAGGGGAGACGAGGGCTTCGCTCGCTTTATATCAATGGAGTGCATCAATTTACTATAAAATTAATCAAATTTGCACACCAGTCCAGCCTGTAATTACCTCGATTATAGGTTGTGCACCGTGCTTTTCCAATTAAAGCAGAGGCATTCAAAGATCCCTTTGCAACTATTTCGCCACGTTCAAATTTTTCCGCGTAAAATAAAAACAGTCTTTGATGTCTATTGTACCTCGATCATAAAAATGAAAAGCCCGTAGCACCTCAAGTTTTGCACTTTTTTTTTAATACAGGCTGCAACATTATCAATCAGTAACAGTATGTCCTGAATAACTCTTCAGTCATCTAAACCAAATCGCGCGGTTTTAAATTCTTTTTATAGTACGTAGAATGTTTTTTTTTAAATACACATCACAAGTAAACCGTAGCAATATATGCTCTTATGCGAAGTTTCAGTCAGTCCTATGCGACAAGGAAATGGGGAAGGAAAGGAACGAGAGAGCGCGGCCCCGTCAGAACGCGCGAGCTCTGGCTGGAATCGACTAGTGGGTGGACGGCAAAGCTTTCTTCCTTTGTCTCTTCTCACACTTCGAACGCGTTTGATTACCGAACGCCCGTGTCGAGCGTTTGGAATTCTGCGTTTGAACGCGTTCAAACATACAGCAGAGACAGAGGCAGCTAGCTTTGCGTCTACCCACCAATCAATCGAATCAGAGCTCGGCGTTCGGACGTTGCCGCGCGCTCTCCGTCTTCTCCTCTCCCTCAGTTCCTGCGTCGCGTAGACGAGCTGCAAACAAACCTAATTGTTATTCACAATAGTTTAATGGCCTCGATAATGTATAACTACCAGCTGTGCCGTGAGGACGAATCAGTGACAGACGACAGGGTCTACTTTTCATAGGTGGGAAAGTCCTATAAATTCAGAAATTTCGGTATTATAAATGGCCAGGTAAGGCACATTCAACATCTAGACTTTAAATGCGCGCTATGAGTGCTACACGTGTACCTTAGAAATTTCATGATAATTTCAGCATCGCCATTTTATGAGTGCTTACACAATTCGGTAGAAGTATCATATATGTTAATCGCTTATTGAGGATTTCCGATCAAATTTCCGATCGAAAGGCCGCCGGTAGCTGTCTTTCTGTACTCAGAACACGGTGACTCAGACTCACACGTTGTGTGCGGTGATGGCAAAGGAAAAAGTACCAGCACGTGGCTTTAAGAAGCGCTTTGTATGCTCGAGCGTTCCTGCAACAATTACCGAAGCACACTGCAGGCTAGTCCTCGCACCAGTGACTTTACTAACACTTCACAGCGCACACAACTTGAAAGATAGAGTATAACGATAAAGCTATTCATTTGTACACTTACCTCTTAGGCGGTAGGTTGTTGTGGAGATTGAGTTTTAGATGCTCACTGCAAATATTACTTCAAAAGTGCATCTCGCAACGGGCGTATATAATATATTATAATACACCTAATGAATTGTGTATCTCTTTTGGCGCTGCGAATGAGACACGAAATAGCTAGTCTTAGGGCTTAGATTGAGGATAGATTATCACAACACCACAGTTTGATTTGATATGTAAACAAAAATATATGGCGCTTTCGCATTTTAAGAAATCCAGAATGTCCGATTGACGAGAGTCATGTCTGGATACCACGCAGTGAAGTCGTGCAGAACCAACTATTTGTTTAGATCACTTTCATTGGTGAGATTGATATTTTAATCGATTTCAATTTATACGAGAAGCGAATTATATTTTGCGGCAATTTATTTGTCAAGAATCAGAGGCAGCCATGAAACCTTTACTACAACATATCGCGGAAGCTAATTAGTACCGTGTGTATTATTAAAGGATGAACTGCATACACATGTATGTAAATATTATGACATCAGGGACTTATTTTTCTTAAGTGAATGCTAGACGACACGGGCAAATTGTTCCCACATAAAAAAAAGGTTTTCACTCAGACTTTTTGGTGTTTCTGAACCGATTGTACTGCCGATACAGCCTAATTGTTCGAAGTAAATATGAAAGCGACCAATTCCAAATTGCGATCTTTTCCAAAAATGACTACTTCGGACCTCAAATCGCAACGTCGCGTGTGAATCAGTGTCCGCTTCGGTGGCCGTCGGTCGTGCACACACAGAGGCGTTGGGAGGACACACAACGGTCGTCCTTCACCAGTCACAAGGTCTTCGCCGCATCGTTTTTTTCTTCTTCCTTTTTTCGGATGGTTGACGTTGTAGCGTACCTGTACCAGGGGCGGCGTAAAAAAAGAAGCAGCGACATCGAAAACGAGCAGCTGGGACTCCCACAAGCGTTCGGCGTTTGAGGCAAAAGCTCGCGTTTTGGACCCGACAAAGGTTTCCGGAAGACGATGCAACTCGAGGATGGCCGGCGCACAACGGAGCGGATGCTCGCCCAGTCGCTTATGACAAAGGGGCGAAATGACCACGGGGAGAGGGAGAACAAGCCACGACCAACAACACAAAGGAAATACCGCAGAAAAAAATATAGTGCCAAAAAGAGAAAGAAAGAGAAAGGGAAAGGTTTCGACTTGGCTTTTACTAGTCTTGCAGACGATGGCTACCGTAAGAGCCTGTTAATGAGGTGATTTACAAGCGCAAATAAAATTAAACAAGCAATGATCAACAACGCAAAAGAAATACAGCAAAAATACGGTAAAAGAAAAGTGAATGGCTTCGGCTGACTTCGCTTTCAGTCTTGCAGACGATGGCTTTCTTAAGAGCCAGTTAATGCAGGTAGCATGCAACGCGCAAACAAAATTAGAACTGACCATAGTTAACGGCATATAAAAGGGCTTCTTCGACAAAAGCGGCGCAGTAAATAATGTTAGAGGCTCTAAAGCCCGGTTCACACAGTTGCGCTTGACTGCGTTTGACTGCGTTGCAGGCAGCGAGACACTCAGGACATCCTTCGCTGCTAGATCGCGTCCAAGAAGATGCTTTGGAATTGGATTCCACGCTTTGTACGAAGCACAGATGTGCAGTGACTCGCTTTCGGTTCTCGTCGCAACGCAGTCAAACGCACTCAAACGCAGTGGTCTGAACCGGCCAAAGACCCGCGATGCGTTTGCGTTTGTCTTGCAACTAGCGTTCGAATGGCCAGTGCCGCGAGGCTCGTGTCTCGGCGGCCCTCGGAACCAAATAGCGGTTTTGCGCTTTTCCACTACAATTATTCGCGATACTTGCAAAAAAAAAAAAAACGCTTTTATCAAGGGGCTTTAGGAGGTTCTGCTTGACAAAGAACATTGAGATTACCCGCTTGCCAACCAGCAGACAGAGCTAGACACGTCATTGCGTTGTCTCTAAGTCACGCTGTATGGCTCGTCCAGGAAGGAACCGTACTTACTCAGTATGGAGTGTATTTGTAGACAACGATCAGCGGTTCGTTCTTAGTCGGCAGTACTTAGTATTAAAAAAACAACTGAAGCGCCTTTGTTTTCACAGAAAAGCACTTCAAATCGTCTTTATTTGGCCTCAAGGATCACGAATATATATATATATATATATATATATATATATATATATATATATATATATATATATATATATATATAATTTAATTTTGGAGGCTGCAGATTATCATTATCAAAGTACCGCTGAAGCCCTCCTTCCCGGGCGTGACGTCATATCCAGAGTTTTCGGAATCTTCGCTCTCGCGCTCTTCAGCGCCTATCAAAGCTATGCAGCGCGCACTCTTGCTATTTTCAAAAAAAGGCAGAAAGAAAAAAGAGGTCGTCACGATTGGTGTCAGTTTTTGCTTTCTTCTTATCCTCGTTTATTTCTTTATCCCCGCTCATCACTACCATAGCAAGCCAGGCTACGTGCCCTTTCAGATCAGTGGTATGTCCCGGTTCTCGTCGCAGCAGAAGCGCTGATCGCAGCGCTCCTCGCGTGCCGTCAGTTGGCTTACCGTCTGCCATGAGCAACAGTTTTGACGGTGCACATGCAAAGCTGGTGAATGCTCCCGTCGGCACGCGCTTAGCTGCGAGATAAGCGCTGCGCTCTTGTAGCGCTCCGCTGCACATGTGTGAACAGGACTTTGTGTGCTCTTCTTCCCAGCATTAGCATTTGTGGAGGCTCGTCAAGGACCGTTTCAGTGGCTCAATACCTCTGTAAGACAAAGAAGGTCAGCAATGGCGGCTCTAATCTGGCGCGTGTGCAAATAGTCTGTACCTGCCACCTGGCAGAACTTCGTATTTGCTCGCGCTGCTACACGAGCGACACGCGCTTGGCGGCACAATATGTATGGGTATGACGTAACGACTGGTTGGGTTTTTCGTGTTTTCTCGCGTTTAGTTATATATTCAGGGAACACCAGAGTGATATTCAGATTCACGGAATAAAAATTCTATAAAATTCATCTCTAATTATTTTTTTCAAGAACCTCTTTAGTTTTATCTTTTTAAGCTTTCAGATAGCGACCTTCTTCGGAGAAAACAGTGTATTGTTTTGCAAGATGGATTATCATCACGTAGTAGTTAAAGTGGTGATAAAAAAGAAAAGTATTTAATTTTGCAGTGGGGAGTAGCAGCGGTTCACTGTAGTAAATTTCCCATGATGAGTGCATTATGCATTTCGATGGAGGATATCAGGATACTAACAAAAGGCACAGTCATGTCTAAAGTTAACTGCATTACTCTAAGTGTCTCGTCCGACTTTTGAGGCCATTTGTTTTCTGGAATTTTAACAATCTGTTAGCAATAGGTCTCGTCAATGACGGATAGAGCCCTTTACACCAGAAAGAGTCCGTATTTGACCTGGAGTGAATAACTTTTCTGCCTGGTATCAACAGTGCTATCAACATGTTTTCGAGAATGTTTTGAGGCACTGTTCTGAAGCACCATCAGCTACAAACAGTAACAAATATGTTTATTTTGTGTAGCACACTATAAAGAAGCCTAAATACGAATAGGTGCATCACTCTGCCAACCGACAAATAGGTACGGATGAAACCAAGCAACATACGGGCCCTTGTTTGAGCACTCTTACCTACTTTTCTATGATTAACATCTTCCATAGCTCCCAGCTAGTATCACTATACTTCGAGTGTCGACGAGCAAATTTTATAATCCGAGTTAATTCATATCGGACAAAGAACGTCTATAGACCTCCGGGCTCGATTTCATATAAAGAGACGGATGCTAACCGGAGTGCCACAACAGCAGCCAACAATCGGTCTTTCTCTTCCTCCCGAAAACCCCCTGGTGCTGCAGCCTCCCGTGGGTCACCCCGGTTGGAGCTCGGTGCTCGACTCGACGGCGTTCCGGTCGGCGTGCCCCCAGTTCGACTACCGGGGCAGGATCGTGGGCAACGAAGACTGCCTCTTCCTCAACGTCTTCACGCCGGAGTCGGGTAAGCGCCAGTCCACCCACAACATACAACAGGCTACAGTCTTTGCAGCACACAAGCCCCTTCTCCCCAAAGCTCTCCTGTTCGCTTAAATCAAACATTTTCTTCTCTCCACTGGCCTTCTCTCAGCGTTCGCTCCGCTAATGTGGAAAAGAGCGGAGAGTTTTGTGGGAGGAGTCTGTCCTGCTCATAACCATTCAACGAACTGTTCTGGACAATGAAACGCGCAAATGTCTCGTTGTTGGTTTTATTCTCCAACATTAG
This sequence comes from Ixodes ricinus, assembly GCA_037355805.1. Taxonomy (NCBI): domain Eukaryota; kingdom Metazoa; phylum Arthropoda; class Arachnida; order Ixodida; family Ixodidae; genus Ixodes; species Ixodes ricinus. Next base: position 130,650 of record JAZHYW010009062.1, read on the forward strand.
CCAAGGATTCAGACGCATCCTCTGCACCGAACTCTGCCACTGCCGAGAGAACAGATCGCGAAGAAAGGAACGTGCTCAAAATAGGTGTTTTACCATTATTTTGTATACGACCGGTGAGACACTTCTTTAGTCATCGATTAGCTTAATTAAGGGGCCGTGCAACGATAGCTGCGTAGTGAAAGGTTTTTCACTTCTGCACATTTTTACTGGCATCTATGGTGGAGGGGTCCCAAGTGTACTCGCACGCAACGTCAGCGCTAAAAGTAGCGAGGCTTCTTTTGTCGCAGCGTAATTTCAAGGACAAAGCGGACGTTTTCTTTCAATCTCTTCCTTCGCCGAACTTGACAACGAAAGCTTGGGGGGATCGCCTGGCTGGCGTTCTCAGCAACCGGTCCCCAGGATTTCACGTCATCAAGCTTGAGGATTGTTGCATTATAGAAAGCCCAAGATCGAATCACCGCGATGCAGGAAGCATGGACATCATAAGCCACGCCCTGCGTTTCTTGAGGTTTCGGTGTCTAGGAGTTAACTACAATTTTTTTTCTGTCTCTTCGGAAGACTACAAAAAAAGAGATGGCGGCGGTGATGCCTTCTTCCTCACTATACTATCTCGAGTGATATCAAGAGCTGGATTCGTTTATTTGGGAGCTTACAAATAAATTCAGCGCTACGTGGGGCAGATAGCACTCAGTGGAACACCGAGCCGGGAGGGAGCCACTCGAACTGTTATTTAAAAATAAATTTGAACTTGCACGCATTAGCTTTGCTGTCAATAGCACTGCAGCGGTTCGTAAAAAGAAAATTAGTTTATTTTATGATGCTCATTTAGTGTTGAACTTGCTGCCACGCCTCAACGCATGCACAAGAACACGAAAAATATTTTTTTGCATATGCTATAGATTTTGGTTTTTGTTTTTAGTTTTAACGTAGGCAAATGTTACTGTTCATCTATGTGCTTTTTCGCTGGTTTTTGATGTATTTCTGATGGACTAACTTCTATTATTGAATAGTATCTCGTGTAATTTTTTTCTTTTCTCACTACTGCGTTGTGCTTGAAGGGGCTGAGGACCACTCCGATTATTTGGACAGCCTCCTCCTCAGCCCCCATCATACTCGCATGGCCGCTAGGGCATTTCTCTTCATGATTATCGTCTCATCATCATCATCATTATAGTCATCATCTTCTTATTTCCTTCTTCTTCTTAATATTATTATTATTAACAAGACAGGAAAATCGTAGATAACATCAGATATGAGAAATTAAAGAACAAATAAAAACTGCTGTAGACATTTTATTCAACTAATTTAAATATGTAAAAAAACTTTTTAAGCGTGTTTTAGTTTTGCTTTTTACCACTGGTGTCTTCCGCAAAGATGAGGGACAACTTCGGCGCTTTACCGCCATGCGTTTTCCTGCCAAAAAGGCGCTGTGGCGTCTATCGAGGCGCAGAAAGCCGCTTGACTACACATCTTGCCGATATTCACGCACGTCCGAAGTTTGTTCACGAAGCCCAACCCCACCCCAGTGCTTTTTTTTCCGTAGCCAATCTGCAACCACGGCAATGTGCGCACTATTGTTGTCGAGAAACGTCGCCTACAAGCTACCAATTACGCAGTAGGCGCCACTAGAAGCTTCCAGGAACTTCTGCAAGCCTATATGGTAAAAGCTTGTTGTATTTTAGGAAGGAAAAAGCGGAAGCAATGACCGTGTCTAAAACAGACGAAAGTAGTATTATAAAAAAGATAGGTCACATTGCACGATGGAGACACTCTGCATATACCACTGCTCACTTCAAATCATCCTCCAGCGGTTTTAGCGCCGTCACTCTCGGACAAAATAACAACAGTTAAAATGTGGGCTATAACGGGAACTTATGCTTCACTGTCAGCCACGTGCCTCACTTCTTGCTCTCGATGGTTTTTCAAAATATCAAGTTGTTTTCATTTCGTTTTCAACGAGGTCTCTGCGACAGTCCGTCGTAATAAACAATTGTCTTCCGCCTGCCATCTTGAAACAGGGTTTCAATTGCCAGATGTGTGACTAAAGTAATAGCGACAATAAAACGTGGCCGTCGCTTTCATCAGGACCCGTCAGTGATTTTACGAACAACAGCGTCTAGTCTCCAGTCGTGTTATTTTTGTACTTGTTTTAGGGAAATAATTTTAATAGGTGTCTGCGGTGAACGGTTTCCGAAACCTTTAGCTGTCTCTTTTTATACAAAACGAAACTTTGGTTTGTTTAGGACCCCGGTAATATTTTAGTTAAATACGCAGCGCTGGCGGTTTAGACAACAGGCACCGTTTACCGTGTTCCGCGTAGTGCACTACAGGAACCTTTGAAGCGATGACTTTTTTAAGGCCACGGTCCCACTGAATGTGGCAGTTTAGGTACTTTTTGGCAGGTCATTACTCATCTCCTTTTAAATACTGTTTTGTGGTATTGATGTCATTCGAAAGGCAATGCAATCCTCTTTCATTTGATATTATGTATATATTGGTTTATACTGTTCATGCGCATTTGTAGCGTTGCGAATATGATGGTGCGGACCCTCACTTGCTCCGCTGGTTCATGTTTTATGAACGATTCATTAAAGATAACACGGTTCCAATAGAGCAGTTTTGTTAAGATGATGTCGGAGCAGAATGTAACGATATACTTTTTTGGTATTTGCACTACTTTGTTTTTTTCAGCTCTCCAAATATTGCCCTAAAATTGACATTTTTCAGCACAAATATGTTTTTAATGACAAACGCTAGGGCAATGAAATTAGCTACAGATGTAGTGCTTATAATTGGTAATATGCAGAAAAAAAATTTAATGTTGTGTAAAATTGTTTTGTTTAGATATTCTATATCAAACGTAGCACTTTTTTGTGCTTCGAGTCATGGTAATTCAAATGCCGCTGAGTAAATAATTAAACTATGGTAAAATCTTTTATAACATTTAGAACTACAATAGTTGCCCAAGAGGTGGACGGTGGCTTTTTTTATTTTCAAAGTCATAACGCTCCGGGAGCCCTTCAAACTTACCTGTTTTTGACGCACATCTTTTTTGGACATCAAACAGATTTATTGGCATCTAATAACATTTATTGTATGAAATAGATATACATTGCGATGTATTAGATTTTCCCAATGATCTTGCTTTGGTTTCTTGATAGTTGTAGAGCTTAGCTAATTTTAAAAACAATTAAAAACTGTTTGGGTGTTTTGTTGCGCTACCTGGCGGATGGCAAACAAAACTGCTGATTTCTAAGTTCAAAAAATTTTCGAGGGCGGCGTTGGCGTCTGTATCATCATCAATCTCCGTGTCGTTTTACCTTCACATTTAGAAAATATATTTGAAGATTTACTATCGATAAATGAACGGTTTAAGTACTGGGTCAGGTTAATAAATCTAAGACAAATAATTACACAAGCGTAGCGTGATATAAAGTGTTCATTATTCGATATAATTGAAATCAATAAACGATAAAGACGAAGAGGGAAAGAATACACCCGAGTTCACTTCATGCCTAGAGTCACTAAATGAGCTGCGCTGAAAGTATCGGCACTGCGTTCCCCAAAATTGTTTTGGGCGCCGCCATTTTGGGTCTTGTGCAGAGCAAACGCAACTGCCGATCGTCATGATCCAAAAGTGCGACTTCCTCTACATTAGATGCGGTGCTATGAAGCTGATACAATATTGCTATACTCTGTCGCGGGTTGTTTAAACATTCGTGGAGGACGGAAAAGCGTTTCCTGTGATTTTAGATAAAGCTTCAGATAACTGGCAACCATGATTTTAAGCCACAAAAAGGCCAAGTGTCGTTACTCTGAAGCGTAGCTAATTTACTGGCACTAGCGGGAACAATGAGGAAGAGCCAGGTGTCAAAAGGTAGTGGCTTGTGGAATCCACGGGGCTCACGTCATGGCCCCTCCAGGTATTACAAGCTTCTTGAACAAGGGCATGAATAGTGTCATTAAATAAGCTACGCTTCAGAGTAGCGACACTTGGCCATATTGTGGCTTAAAATCATGGTTGCCAGTTATTTGAAGCTGTATCTGAAATCACAAGAAACGCTTTTCCGTCCTCCACTTTAAACAGTTTGCGACAAAGCAAAGCAATATTACATGAGCTTCCTAACACCGAATCTAATGCTGAGGAAGTCGCAATTTTGAATCATGACGATCGGCAGTTGCGCCTGCTCTGCACAAGCACCAAAATGGCGGCGCCCACAACACTGTCGGGGAAGAGGGTGCCGATACTCTAAGCGCAGCTCATTTATTGGTCCTACTTCCCGCGAACCTCCTTTCCCTGACTGAAACTGAAACTAAATATGAATAATACACCATTATTATAGCTTATTTAGTTTTAACCACCTACACATAATGAGAGGAGGAAGCCGCCGGGTAGGAGAAACGCGGGTTTTATGGGCGACTGTTCTAATCAACGTTAGTTCTAACTAGGTGCCTCAATGTCCTTCTGGTTCTAACCGTCTCAAAAGAGAGAACGCGCGAGCTTGCGCTGGTTAAAAAAAAAGACGGTCCAAAGAAAAGAGGCGGCACGCTGTGTTCTTTAGCAATAATGTGCCGGCCAGACTTCTTCCAAAAACCGACGCGCCCCATCGCGGCGAAAATACCACGCAGTGCACTCTGGGAACTAGTTGGCCACTCAATTTCCGGTTTCGACTGAGCAGCTTCGTCTGCACTATCACTGCCGCAAGACCGAACGCGCTGCTGCGTTTTTCGACTATCTGACTTTTCGGGCCGAATGTTACAATACACTCATTCTCGAGTGATACAAAAACGAAGACCGGGGCATTTTCCTTCGTTCCCGAAACACCAGATATTGTGCGTGCGTATGCAAACGTAGTAAGACAGTGGCTATCACTCACTCCAACGAGTGCATCTTTGAGCTCGTGCCCGTGTCCCGTCTGGTACCAGTGAACTCACAACTGAAATTTGGTCACCTTGAGCCCTACACGCAGTGGCGTCACGAGGGTCAGCGGCACCCGGGCGGTAGCCCGCCGCGAACCCCCCCCCCCGCTCCTCGCGTGACCCACCGCGACCCTCCCCCCCCCCCCCCCTCCCCACTCTCGCGTGGCCCGCCGCGACTCTCCCCCCCCCCCCCCCGCTTGTGGCCCGCCGCGACACTCCCCTGAGCCTTGCACCCGGGGCGGTCCGCCCCCCCCCGTCCCCCCCCCCTTGTAGACGCCACCGTACCTACACGTATTTTGTTTGCCAAACGTCCCGCTTCTGTGTGCTTCATTGGGTGAAAAGCAAGCCGCATCCCCTCTGAGAGTATCAAAGTTGAGCCAGCGTTGGCGCATTATCTTTTAAGGAAACGCAACAAATTCGACTCCTCACTACTGCACAAAAGTTACTATGATGTCTTCCTCGTGTCATCACATATCTCGCACTAAATTTTATGCTGATATAAGGCTAAGTTTTCGCGAACGCTGAGATCTGGCTAAGCTACGACGGAGGCCCTAACAAGCGTTCCCTACTCCTCGATAAGCCTTTTTCGGACGACCTTTTACTGACGCCCAAGATCTGCCTGGTGCCGGTGTGTCTGGTATCTTCTCGGCATACTCAGTGAGGAAGAAAGCAAACACATAACAAATATTAGCGGCACGTTAGCTTAACCGTCAAATGCATCTTTGAATAATTTCGTTCGTTTGGCTTGCACCGGGGTTCAGCGCCCGTCCGGCGCACGTTTGGCGAACGGTGCGTCATTCTTCACACAGGTGCTCGACTTTTGCTTTCTTAAAACGGTTTGTATATGCGAATGTGTGCCTATATGATTGCAGGATACCTTTATGCAGTGCACGCGATGGTGAGATCATTAGTGAAATGCAAGCGGATGGGGCACTCTCACGTATTCGTGCAGTGCTGCGGGGCAGTACAGATAAGCGATGAGAAGTGCGTCTCAAATGGAGAAACACCTGGTCAGTCGGCGCCTCCGAGTTTTACCTCGCGCACTCAGAGCGTATTAAGAAAAACAGTAATTGCCAAAAAAGTAATATTTCGTCTATGGACGCACGAAGTACAACAAACTTCCTGAACATGAAGCCCAATCCACGTAAAAGGCGCAGAGCTCCAATGTATGCATACTTAGGTGTCCACGGCTTGTTGATTCGTATACGCAAGTGGAGATCCCCTGAGCTTCAGTAGCGTCGAGATTCCCCAGCACTTGCTAGTCCACATGCCGCTGGCGCTAACAGAAAGGCTCTGGCACAAGAAATACAGCAAGCATGCGTTAAGACAAGCTATACGTCTCAGGCTTGGGCTAAAGCTTTGAGGTCTGGCCATTTAGGTTGGTTCAGAAGCTACAACATGACGCCTTCAGGAACCAGAAGACATGTACGAACAGCAGCCGTTTATAGTCCACGCTCTTTGTACAACCCTTCTTGTCGACGTGTCGATCGAAACCGAAACCATGGCACTCTCACTCCCTGGCCAACTAGTTCCCAACGTGCAGCACGCCCTGCGTTGCATGCAGGGAACTGCCTGGAAGCAGTCTATTGCAAATTGTTGTGTGTATGTTTATACAGCTGGAAGTTAGTCTGCCTTAGTGGGCGTCTAGTGTCTCAGGTGTAGATGAGCAATTTAGCCAGTGCGGTACAACCGCAAACCTGGGGTCTTTAACGTGCACCACGCAGTAGTGATACACGACCGCACGCCGGTATGATGCTCTTCCAGATCGAAACGGGCAGGGGCGGGGTGGGTTCTGCAGCGCGAGCTTTCGCTCCACGAGCTCCGAGCTGGTGTGCGCTAGACATGCACTCGGCCACCGATGCCCCCCCCCCCCCCCCTTATATAAGTATTTGAAGATCGACGATGGACGTCGATCGTCTCGAGGTAATGTAACGTAATAACATTATATAAATAATAAACATATTGAAGTATTGAACGACTCAATTTTTCAATTCTTGGATTGTAATATGGCGGTAGCCTATTGTACTTACTGTTGATGAAGAGCAATTTGAGGTGACGAGGTAATGATTAAATGATGAGGCTCTATAAGGACGACGATATTAGTGGGTGTCGAACCACAACGTACAGTGCCAGACTTGTTTCAAGTATCGTGTACCCAAAGACCTTTCTTCACCCGCAACAGAATATGGTAGAATCAATGAGGATGCTGCTTTACAACTGTACGTGGAACAGGAAAACTGCAATGTGCAGAAGTGCGGCTTATTCGTTAATATGAAGGACGAATTTCTAGCAGCATTCCCTGATTGACTACTTGGAACAAATGGCCTCGTTGGCGTAAAGTGTCCCCGTTCCAAAAGATTCTTGAAGCCTATTGAAACCGCAAAGGAGTATGAGGCGAAAAATAAGAAAAAGGAGCCTGGTGTGAAGGGTACAAATCACCACCACAGCCTCTACTACCAAATACAAGGGCAGTTACACAATACACAAAGAGAGTTTTGTGATTTCATTATATTTACACTCAAGGGCATTGATATCCAACGTATTCAGAGGGATGACACCTTCTTGTCAACCATAGAGCCTTTTCTACTCAAGTTTTACATGGAAGGCCCGACTTCCGCTGAAATTCCTCACGTAGACGAGTTGTCCGACCGAATAATCTGCCATTACTCCCGATCTGGGAATCTCTCGATCTTCATTCATGGCCATATAGTATCATGAGATCGAGGGGTGTGGCTCTTCGTCCGCCGAACATTGCTTCGGCGGGTGTTTTTACCGTGTAAGGTGAGACCGTCGCGTGCTGCTGGAACAAGAACCTGGCGATTCTTCACTGAACTGCTTCTTCCGTAAGCTTCAAGAGGGCTTTCTTCGTTTCGCACACCATCTGTTGTGCTTGCCCGTTAGTTGCAGGATGGTATAATGCACTAATGTGATGCCTGATGCCGTTTTTTTGTTTTTTTTTTTTTGGGGGGGGGGGTGACTTGTGTATTTTATTTGAAGCAAGATTTGGCGCGGTATCAGAGAAAAGTATTTTCGGTAGGGCAGAAGTAGGGAAAAGAGAGCGTAGAACGTCAATGACGCGTTTGTACGGATCGTGGCAGGCATCGTGTAAACTTCCAACCACTTAGAGTACGCATCGACCATGACTCCGCAGATGCGGATACGTTTCGCCACCCACAGACTGAATAGTGGATCGTTTTCAGTTACAGTTCATGATGGCGCTGGACTCGAGGAAGCCTTCGACTCTTTCCACAAAGTTAGCCCAGGTTCCAGCACTTTTGTCGAAAGCGGTAAGTGTTCGAAACGTCGACAACGTCGGTAGCCACGTGCTGTGCTTGACACTGGACGTTTATCATTCGCTGAGAAGAAACTTGCTTGTTCGTCTGCCACGAGTCGTCCGATATCAGGTCATCACCGCTACTCCATCTCCCGACAAAACAGGTCGTCATTGTCCGCATGTCCATAGTTAGCAATCACGTGAACTTATAAATTCCCATACGCTCATAACTTGCCGTCGCTAAACGCCGTTCATTCATAGCGTCTTCATTGCAAATAAACGTCTTCCTATTTATTCTGATGGTTTTCATCATACTCCTCCTAAGCTGTACTTACAACATTATATGTGTCGGTACTTCCGAAAATATTGCAACGGCGTTTGTTTTCTGGGAACTATAATGTAACAACCGTTACAAAATCTTCCGGATCCCGTGAAACACGATATTTCGTTATGTCACTTTTCCGTCGTCATTATAATGGTGAGGTAAGTACCGTAAATTGCGAAGCAGTTTACTTGACGTCCGCTTCCATTGGTGTCTTGGAAGATTGAGTCTACTGAGCGTGCATTCCTGCAGAAGAAGTTTTCATTGAAAGAATATTGACACGTCAATCAACAATTGATTCCTTCTTGGTGAGATTTATTGCGAAAGCCCGTGACAAGCGCCGAACCGTACCTCCCTATATCAGAGAACAATTTATACAAAGCCTGACATTCTCGCATACATGCGTTTGCTGGGCCACGCTAGGCCACGCTATTGAGCCAGCTGAGCGCAGCTGGCAGCGGCGCGAGCAAGGCCACGAGGGGAACGTGATGGTGCTCGAGCCATCCCACCGTGAACCAATGTTTCGGCCACCCCACGGGTGGGTGTCGCCATCTATTGGTTGAACTAACGCCTTGTTCAAGATGGCTGCCGTGGGACCGCAGCCTTAAGAGCTGCCTGGGTGATACCGGGACCGCGGGGCAGCGCGCTTAAAAGCATGTTTAAATGCTCCGGCAGTGCGGTACGGGGAATAGAGTAACAGAATTGTCCAGTCCCTGGGCTTATCTTGCGTAAGAAAGGATGTTACAACTGTACCTTCCCTGTTTTACAACAGTTTACAATGTAGCTTATGCGGAAGGCTTTTGTACAAGCGGCGAATCAGCTCGCAATCCCGACTGTGGGCGTGTCACTCGACGTGTGCCAATGCACCGACGTCTTCACATCAAGCCGTCTCAAAAAGGGAACTTCTTGTCGGTGCCATTTTCAGGGTCCATGCAAGCGCGCACTTTTCTTGTTACCCGGAGCGACGGTCTAGCTGTTGCTCTGCGAGACATTATCTGTCTTGTTGGCAAACACGGGCTTTATTTTTAATGGTAAAAGATGAAGAAGCGATACGTCAATCACTGGGCATCAAGAACATGCGGGTGCCGCGTTGCCGCTGTAGCCTGAAGCTGTAGCCAGGCAAGCACCGCCACCTAGTAGGGGAACAAAATCACATGAACACATACCCGCTGACTATCCGCGGAGATCTGTCGCTATATCTGCAAAGAAACAGAGACACGAATAAATGTATTTTGCTTTTCCGAGTTGCGGATCGGATGTATACCTAGATACACTGTTCTCGGCTGCTGTCGACCGTATACGGTTCCTTTACAGACGGTATGATGAGTTAAATGGCTTAGATGCGCAAGGCTGCGGTTGTTTAAGACGAGGTCGATGTGCTGATGGCTCTCGTTCACGACCTAGAGGCGTGTGTTGTGTTGTTACTTAGTCCTATATCCGCTACAAGTTTAGCTTCGGAGATTTCTCCCTTCTTTGGGGAAGACCGCTCTGGATGTCTGTTATGTCACTCTAAAGTTTGCTTTCCCGTAAAACACTCAGGAGAGAAAATTGTTGCAGTGTACGTAGAGCACTCAGCGAATGACTAGGCTGATAATGTGTTTAGACCGCAAAGAACGGTCTGCGCAGTAGTACTGAGCATGCTGAAACGTCATGCTCAGCGCTTAAGCGCAGACAGCATTTTATTTAAGTTTAAAAATATAATCAGCCTCGTCATTAGCCGAGCTCCCTTCGTAGGTTGCAGCGATTGGCTCTCCCAGGTACTTTGCGGGAGAGCAGACGCTCCAGATGTCTTAGAGTGGCGCGACCTTTGAATGGTCTTGATACTTCTGGGACTGCGGTGTTTCGCTGTGGATTTCACTTAGAAATTCGCTGGACATTTGCGTTGCTTACCCAGTAACGTGAAGTGTCTGTGATGTCGGTATATATGTTTTCACACGCAATGTTATTGCGTACGCCAAAGCTCAAGATGTGCGGTCTCGAAGATGCCTTGATTGCACGCGAGTTTAGGGGCTCTGTAAGCACCTGTTCATGCCTCAAATCTAAAACGGCTCGCGTAATTCCTATTTCAATCCGCAAGTTTGAACAAAATTTCATGAATGCGATGCAACAGTTTTTTTACCTTTTGCTAAATATTGTTTACAATTATTCCTTGACATTCGTAAGTTATAAAACGCGCATTAGTTGTTTTCTTTTTCTCCGCGCACTGACAGTCACAAAAAAAAAAAAAAACTCGATAGAAATGAGCAGAGTTTACTCTCGGCTCAACTCGCAGCCAGAACAAGCGGCCACGTGATCTAGAGCTGATTATATGCCGCCAATGTCTATCATAGCCACGCGCTGGGGTGGCAGAGCACAGGGCGCACGCGCTGGGTTCCACATATTGTTAAGGTTCGGCTATTGGCCTGTGGCAGCCAGTTAATTCCGTTTTTCAGGATAAAATGTCAGCGCCTCGCGTCTTACGCTTCTCGTCTTTTCTGCAAAATAAAATTCCCGCACTCATCATTACTCTTGCAGTGCAAAGTATGATACGCATGCTTTTAAAACTTAAATAGTACAATAAGCAAAACAAAAAGTAAAAGTTTGATATTTCTAATGACATACCCTTGCGTTCCAGTTTCTAGGCTTGTAATGCATCCAAGACGCGTTCTTATTTTTTTATTAAAGATAGAACTCACTAGTTCCCTGTATACGTGTTTTCATATTAGCACACTCACATTTTTTAATATTTGTCCAAAAGAGCCTTTTTTAAGTAATTTTGTGTCTCGTAACTCAGTGTCACATCAGCAACGCGGCAGCCACATTTAAGGGTATGCTCCTGGTAATATAGGGAATTTGCATGTATAGTAGAAGTGCAATGCCACCAGTTTTTTTGTAAACACAACTTGATTGTGATAAAATTTTTAAAGAAATCTCTTTAACGCGTCTTTGGTTTTCTCAGACAGCGTTCTGGCATCTGATCTAATTTCTTTTAATTGTATACTAGAGGGACTGAGCTGGTTCACCTGAAGCGTGATTTTTTTGTATTCATATTCAGATTTGTTTAAAATAATTTTAAATCATGTGATCTATTTTTTTGAAGCTCGACTCTGTACGCAAGAAACCGGTTTCAAAGAAGAGGACAGCCATTTAAATGACGATTCTTTAATTAGAGCTTTATCGTCTTAATTGGAAACGCCTATGATTGTAATTATTTTAAAGCATAACAATTGTCCCGGAAATACAAAATAACTGAGTATGTAGACGATTGCAATACTTGCGCTACCTTTTGAAAGGTGGTTGAAATTCGAGGTTCATGTCAGCAAAATGAGTGGCGCTGATCTTGTCCCTGACGCAGAGGATTCACAATATTTCGCGCTTACTTCCTCGTTCTTGCAGTGTCAGTTTAATCTGCAAGAAAAAAAAAGAAAGAAAACGAGAAGCGCGTCACAAGGGCCGCGAGCGTGTTCTCGAAAACAATCGAAGTCATGCAATAAGCTATTCCACGCTGCGCCTGGCTATGTTCCGATACCCGGACGAAAAAAATATTTGTTCCATCTATGGATATCAATGAAGGGGAATTTTTTCCTTCACTCCAAGATTTTTCGCTCGCAATTGTTTTTAAGCGTTCCAGCTTTTCCAACCGCGCTGGTTCTGTTTTGGTCGCCATCGGTGAGATTTTGAGATTTAGCTATGTTACTCACTATAGGCAACTTATAGAAAGGGCCGCGTAAAACCGCAGTGACTGGTACGGAACAAACAGCCAGTCATCGTGACTAAATTCCAGGCTCAGGAAAAGGGTCTAATAAACCCCTTTTCCAGCAGTGCGCTCTTATCAAAGTGCAAACCTCACGCAACGTCTTTCTGGATTAATTTTGCTACATTTATCGCAAATAAGAAATTTGAGGCCGTAATTTACCCATAGGGTCCGATCGGTGCAACCCCATTTTTCGGCCTGCATAAAAGCTACGCATCGCAGAACGCTCAAACTCCAGCCCAGCGTAGAGCTATAAGCCACAACCAGATGCCAAAGCTTCAGCCCGATCCGATAACTTAACCGTGTTATAAGTGATTTTCTGAAAATTTCACAAGTAACAATGACGAGCAAACACGTGGCGCTCTCTATATACCGGAACTGAAAACGGGCAAAAATAGCCTGCATTTTCCCCATTGAAATATTCAGAAAATCATTTATAACTTTTTTGATTGCTATCAGATCGGGCTAAAACTTTGCATCTGGTTGTGACCTCTAGCCTTACTTTGGGAGAGAATGAGCGCTCTGCGATGCGTAGCTTTACGCAATGGTGCGCATTTATTTTCTCGATCGACCCGTAAATACTCGTGTTGTCAATAACGGTAAACGACCTGCTTCCACTTGCGCTTTAACCAACCGTGACCCTGCGTAGGTTTTGTCATATTGCTCGCCTTTGGTCCAGACGCAGTCGATGCTAATAAGCGCGGGCATGTGGCCCAGAACAGTGTTGCACTGTACAGCGCGCTTGCAGGGGATGCTGAAAGCCCGGAGCCGCGGTTGTAGCTTTCTACGCGTCTGGACCCAAGCTGAAACGAAGTATAGCTATAAGCAGCGTCCGACTTAGCGATATTTCCAGCCACTTGTTGTACCGCACCAGCGTAGCGCGAGCGAGTAGCGCGTTTTTCGCCCTGCGCAGCCAGAGCGCAGCTGAGATGTTTGTTGGCGAGCCTGCGCGCCAGTAGCCTTTCCTGCGGCATACTGGCGAAACAGAGTATAGAGATAGCCCCAGCTGAGACTGGGGAAAGAGCAATGCCAAAGCCAGCGCTCGAGCTGGATAATCAAATGCGTTAAGACAGCCGCGTCTCAGCAGAGACGCTGGTTTCAGCGTCGGCCCGGTGGACTAAATCACGCAGTTCTCGCGCTTCTTCGTTTTGCGAGTCCCTGCAATAGCGATGCGAAAGCCAAACGGGTTGAGTTGAATAGCAGCGTTCGCCGTCAGCGACAGGCTGAGCGGTTTCCTTTGTGGCCTCATCTTGCCACCAGAGCAATGACTTTTAGACGCGGAAGTGACCACACAACCATGCCGAATATGCCTGGTTATCCCAACAACTGTTCCTCGACCACCGTAATTAAAAATGTAAATGAAAAACAGCGAAATAGATGTAGTGGAGTCGACAGCCAAGTTTCGGCTTGCAATATACAATGTTTGTCTATACAAATTTGTTTCTTAAGGAGACGAAGAAAATGTGTTCCTATAAGTCCCCTAGCGCGCCGGCCCTGCCGACCTGTGGGTGGTCTAATTAATTTCATAAACTTATCCAACTTTACCCCCGGAGTGCGAGGAGAACATTGCAGGAGGAGGATTGACGACTCGAAGGAATTAAGTAGCCAGTAGGATCGGTGGTATCACAGCGATCCATCCGCTGCCGCTGCAGGGAACAACTATACTCCCGGTGCAAGGCTGTAAAAGATCGCGCCTGTTCAATTTAGCCCGGCCATTGCTCTTCAAACTGCTGAACGAGGCAATGTCCACTCATTGCGGGACGTTTGCTTATGTTTTCCTACGTTCCGTTATAACTAGGTCTGCACTTGATTTAATAATCCCTACCGATGAATCACTGAATGATTTAATGATTAAATATTTAACCAGTTAATCCGTTAAATGGCAAAGGAAAATACGTACCGAACGCTTTCACCACGCACGTGTACGAGTACACTTAAGGAAAGCAACCAGTGAAATTTGACCAGGCAACGAAGTGAGATGTGTGACCCGGGAAAGCAGGGAGAAGGCTATATATGCCCCCAGCCCCTTCAACGCCACGCAGATTGTCCGTTTACGCAGCTGAACCTGATAACAATAATAACACAACCATCAAAGAAAAAAAATTAACGTGTATGTTTATTGTTTCAGAACTTGGTCTGCTCCCCCAAGGGCGACGAGTACTGGCTTCCTTTGTCCTCACCGGCGCGATTACTTCTCCTGTAAAATGTTGACTCAGCGGAGCAACCTTCTCTTTGCGCGACCAAACGTGCGGCGGGCTCCGGGATGTTGCCAGCGGCGACTGGCAGCCGTTCAGCGCCGTTTCTCGGCTTCGAGGAAGTGCTGGAAACACGGCGAAATACAGCAAAGAAGCTCGCCTTCTTCTTGTTGCCCGCCGCTGCCTTCATCCCCGAGAAGGCGTGGACCGGCTGTTCCTGCCGCATCCACTTTACCGCGGTACGCAGGCGCCGCCTATCTCGGCGTTTTGCCTGTTCCCTGCCGACTCCTGGCCCGCTTCGGGTGTGGGGACACAAACATCAACAACAGCAGCAGCGGCAGCAGGCCCAAACGCCCATTGGGCGCAGATGGCGCTCTCAACTGCATGCCGTAAACCTATCGACAATCCAGCTCATTGAAGCGCAGAATAAACACGGCCGCACGAGCCCAATCCCGAGGGCCATTGTTCTATACGCGCCCCCCGCATTGTACACAATAAATTCTCGGCGTTTCGGCAGAGGAGCATTATTTCTCGAGAACCATCCTTCCGATTCCTGGAGTCCGTCCCAGCCTGCCATGGACCGTCACGGAAGCCCTCACTTTCCCTACACGGGCGCCTCTACCAACACAGAGCAGTGCTGGGAGTAACACTCATAAGTAACGACGCTCCTAGTAACACGTATTTTTTTTTTTCTTTTTTCTAATATTGCATTAACATATTCGTTGTGAATTCGGAATGGCGAACGAGTCGAGGAATTTCCTTAATATATCACTGTATTCTCTATAAATTCCCACAATCGTTAGTGCTTATTAAACTTGGTTACGTTTTTTTGAACCCTTCAAACGAACAAAGCGCCATCAGGACACAGCTTAATTCTAAAAAAGAATTAAAAAAAAAGCTTTTTTTCTCTTTACGAATTTATTTTGCAGAATATAAATTCCTTCGGAAATGTGTAACAGTAATTTGGCTGGTAATGCCAAATACCGTCATCAAAATGCGTAACACGAAAGTTAACGTCTTCCTTGGTTTTGAAAGCAATTCGGGAACAGATATTTTGTTACTTTTGTAGGATCGCCAACGAATCTTACTTAACGCGTTCATTTTTGATTAAGTAACTTTCCAAGACTATTTCGTTGCTTATTTTTTGTAAACGCACACAACGCCGCCGCAGAAAACTCGGGTATAACCGCGGCTGTTGCTCCAGATTGACTGCGTGCCGCCGGCTCGAGAGGGCGCTGGAAGCGGGCACGCCTTAACGCGTCTTGATTGGTCCGTTTAAACTGCGCGACCGTTGTGATAGAGTCCGATCGCGGCACGTGATTGGTTCAGGCTGGGTTCGAGCCTCGGATCTGGTCCAGCTCGAGTCGGACCGGGCGGCAGGGATGCGACGGCAGCGGCGGCAGCCGGCTTCGACCTGCTTTTTGCGTCTGGCTTTGCGCCAACCGAAGAACATCGCCGCCACTCGGCCCATCCGGTGAAAATTCCGATGGCGTCGCGTAGAGTCGCGAGCACCGCCTCCTTCGCATCCCGGAGGCGCAGCGATATCAGATTTGCCATCTCGGGTTCGGAGGGAGGGGGCCATCTATGGTCCATTCCGTTCTTCGGCTGTTTCTCCGCATCTTCCCTCAATAGTGGCAACACTCAATGGCAACCTTTCTTTCGAGGACGCGGTCTTAACACGGTTGGTAAACTCTTGCGTGTGTGTGTTTGTGCAGAGCGTTTACGCGGAAGGTGAGCGATGAAAAAAAAACAACAGCAACCACAATGATCGGTCGACGAGATGAAGGAATGGAGATGAAACAACAGATGCCGCGAATCAAGAGTCAACGCCGCGCATAGGTCGATAACATCGAGACAATAATACTTTTTTATCGGCACTCTTTCGTTTTCGGGAGAAAAAAGAACGGGGGCCAGTCTCGATCCGACCTGATCCGATTCTTTTTTCGCCCAAGCGAAAAAGAACATTAAACATAATGGAGAAGGAAGCTCGAAGAGAACATACAAAATTTAAACCTTCAATTAAAAAGCAGGTGACTCTTAAAATCAAAGCATCTCATGTTTTTTTAACGTTACGTTGCACTCGCTGATGTCAGATGCGCTCTGCAGAAGTATCGCGCAAGAGAAAGTGAAAGCTGGCCCTCAACCATCTCCTCGAACGTGAGTTCAACTTTTCTTTGAATGAGTCTTAACCAAAGCACAATAGTCAGCTGCCCGACTTCGAAGACATTCTCTCTCCTGAAATTCAAGAAATTGTAAATCTCTGCAAAACGGGCGTTTTCAACTTGCTGGATCATGCGTTGGATCCCAAGAAAAGTCCTGGATCCGACACTTTGCATAATGAGTTTTTAAGGCGGCATGCGGAGTGGACGTCGTAAATATGTACGTATAATTTTGGCTGCTTCTCTCAGATATGAATTTTTGCCCAAGCATTGGAAAAGGAAAACATAATTCCCATTTATAAATCGGGCGGCCACAATGTTCCTAAATTATTACGGACCGGTGTCGTTAACTGGTACCCGTCGTAAACCACTTTGAACGTGTAGTATTTAAGCATGTGATAGAATACCTCTAAAAAAACAAAATAATATTCTGGTCGAATGTCAACGTGGCTTCAGAAAATTGCCCTTGACTGTCACCCAGCTAAAGACGTCGCTCGTTCGGTACAATAAATAAATCTGGACAAACAGGTGTTAGATTTCTACGCTTTTCTAAAGCTTTTGATCGCGTTTCACACCCCAAACTCCTTCTCAAGCTTTCTTCAATTTAAAAAAAAGGGCGATGAATAAACTGGATTGCTGCCTACTTATCCGAGCGAACTCAGTACGTTGAAATTAATGGCATATCCTCCATCTCACCTTCTTGTCACTTCAAGGGTATCCCAGGGATGTGTACTTGGTCCACTGTTTTTTTTTTCTTATCTTTATGAATGATATCTCGAAGGAGCATACAAGTGCTCAATCAAGCTTTTTGTAGATGACTGTGTGATTTATTCAGAAACAGTCTCCCCTCAAGATGAAATAAACTTTTGTAATGCGTTATTGCTAATTGAAGAATGATTTAACCTATGGCAAATGCAACTCATTATGACAAAACAGTATCAATGACCATAACTTGGAAAAATAATCCTTTGTTTCTTGATTACACTGTGAACGGAAAGATTATAAAATCTGTAGACCACTATAAATACCTTGGCACTGCGTTTAATAAAAAATTGACTTGGAATCAACATATGTTGATCAAATTGTGAACAAGACTAGATGTAAACTTTTCATAGCTTAGGCGTACGCTTAATTTTTTGCACATACCGAGACAAAGACAATCGCCTATAAAACAAAAATTAGACCAAGGCGGGAGTAGCTAACTCTGTTTAATTTCCCTGCACAGCCGACGGAATAAGCAGACTTGAAGGCGTCCAAAAGCAGGTTCATATTCAATGCATTTAGAAACCGGACTTGTGGGGCGCACTTGCTTACAGACGCCAATATAAGACGTTGGAAGCTAGGGCAAAAATGAATATATTAAAACTTACGTATTCCTTCATTCACGGCAAGTTTAATATTGGCATTGAACAATATGTCACATATTCATCGACCGGATCGGCAAGGGTCAACCGTACCAGATCAATTCAGGGATAAATATTTAAACATAGTGTTTTCAAATATTCCTTCTTCCCCTTGGCAATTCAAGATTGGAATTCACTGTCAAATAAAATTGTCACGCTTTCATCACTGACCAGTTTTGATAATGCACTTCATCGGACATATTTTTGATCGCAATTTGATCGTGTACTCATTATGTATATATTATTATGGCAACTTCCCATCCCGCTAAGGCTTTGGACTGGCAATTAAATAAATAAGTAAATAAAAATATGTAAACGTACGGAACAGATGGGACTCTTTGAGAAAGCCTATTCAGTTTATTTAAACATAAAACTGACAAACCGCGAGTGACCTCAGACTCCCATGACTGCTTCGATCGCCGTTGCCAGCCGACGAAGTCGCTTCTGCTGTATTTCCCAACCCAATCGGCGAGCAGTCTTGCACCTGGACCTGCGCTCCGTCACGGGATTCTCTTTCAAAGGGTGCGTCTCCTCTTCGGAGGCAGCACTCCCGCGTTACCTGCCGACTTTCGTGCATCGACGAACACCTTCTTGTATTCCCCGCGTTGTTGCTTTGGACATTGAGACGTTGCGAAATCGAGCTGCGGGAATCTATTTCGAATACGAAGGACGCCAGGTACGTGCCTTATTTTGGTCAGATGATCGCGTTAGCTCGCGTCCCGCGGTCTTTGAGTACCACATATTTTGAGCGATACACGCTTAGAATATTTGCATCTCGCCCTGTCGCAATAGGTTATGGCAGCGATTTCGACAGCGGAACTGGTTATTACAAAAATCAGGCCGGCGATTTGCCATCTCATTGACAAAAAGAAAAAAGAAGAAACGAAGCCGATTTTGTATAATTTATGAGCGCACTTTGCCTGGGCGCACTCCCTGTAAGCATGTTGTAGAAACGAGCCGCAAAAATGTTGAGCACGAATATGGGACGCATATATATATATCCTTCCGAAGAAAACAAAATGGGCATTGCGAGGCAGGCGTGTTCCATGAGTCCCCTCGTATTTAAAGGGGCGGTGCAACAATTTTATGGTTAAAATAATCTGCATCTCGTCATTTTTACATTGTTTATCGTGTCCTGGAGGATAGAGAAACACATCCTTTATTAAAAATGCCGACGATTCCGCTGCATACATCGCAAAGCAAAGGTCGAGCTTTTTCCCTCACCCGCAACCCCAAGTGGCAGCCGGAGGAACTACGGCGAAAAGATTACGTGACCTCGCTCGGCTCTAAGCTGCAGCATAACGCCTGCTAATCTCAGCGGAGAAGAGGAGAGGAAGCGTCCTCCGAGATGGCACACTGGAAGCTACACGGCACTCCGAATGACGTCACTGGGAGTGCGACCAGGTGTGACCCTGAAGACTGGGAGTGAGTTGAGGGTGCCCGAAATGCCAATATTTATCTTTTTTACGCAACAACTAGGACACGCAGGCGAAATCGGTTTTCTGTTCTCTACTTCAGAAGTGTCAGAGGACAACTTCCACAAATGTTTGACCGAAGTCCGAAAATCGTTGCACCCCCTTTGGCGTTGACGGACGTATATCCTGCCTGAATCAATCTGGAGGAGCATCGTATCGGCGTGCGGTCAGCGTATCACTACTGCGTGATGATTCTTCCTTGCCGCAATTCCACTGACGTACATCCTACAAAAGTCACGTGGTTTGTTGCAGAGAGGATGTCCGAACAATCTCGAGCGTATTCGAAGCGTATTTGTTGGATACACAGGCGTGCTTCCGAACCTGTCTGCGGAGGGTATAGCTACGGGACCGTCACACGAGGAATGCCTCTCAGACACGCTTTAGGGAACCGTTGTTGCACATCCGATTCGGTGGGAGGGCCCTCCGCTACGAACTGCGCATATCCGAATCTTTTGTGGTATAAGCGCATGCGCAGTTCGTACCGTATCGAACGTGCAAGAACGGTTCCCTACAACTATGGCGCCCGGAATGCATCTCCGACTGGTGTGTTTACCACGTCCAAAACATGGTCCCCCCATTTCCGCCTGATGACGTCGCAGAAGTAGTCATGCTGTCGCCGCTCGCGACCCTGGCGGTGTCCCAGCAGCTGCGGTGTGTGGCAGACGCCTGTTCTGATGCAGGTCGCTCTTCACTTGGACCGTCCACGGAAGCTAGAGCAGCCGGAAGCTGGGACGCCTGGGACGCGGTGACGACAGCGACACTAGCGTTCGCTCGTGCTTTTCGCCAGCGTTTCTACGACCAATCGCCAGGATCGCGACAGTCAACTCCGGAGCCAGATCGAGGAACAGGGCCGCGGGAAGGTGCAAGCGCGGCCAAGACGCTATGGGCGCATTAGAAAAGACCGGACTAGAGCGACTCAATGAGCTGCGCTTAGAGTATAGGCACTCCGTTCCCCGACATTGTTGTGGGTGCCGCCATTTTGGGGCTTGTGCAGAGCAGACACAACTGCCGATCGTCCTCATTCAAAGGTGCGACTTCCTCAGCATTAGACTCCGTGTTAGGAAGCTCATGTAATATTGATTATATCTGTATCGAACTGTTAAATCATTTGTGGAGGACGGAAAAGCGGTTCCTCTGATTTCAGATAAAGCTTCAAGATAACTGGCAACCATGATTTTAAGCCACAATATGGCCAAGTGTCGTTACTCTGAAGCGTAGCTTATATTGTCACGAATGAAGAGGTAATGAAACAAAGAATGACTGAGGAAACTAAGCCTTTAAAGGGGTGGACTTAGTGCCCAAAACAAACCAAAAAATTGCGGTGGGTTAGCTCGGCTATGCCAGGATATACGTAGCGTGAACTACGGTTCAGCGATGAGTTAAGCTTCTCCGCTCTTTGCGCCGCTGAGCAGCAATTTCGTTCTCCTTCTTCATCGCTATACCACACTGGCAAACGCCCCGCTACATGTATAACCCCTCTGATACCCTCTGCGCATGCGCACAAAATGAGGCGCTATCAAGCGGCTCCGGTGCAGCGCCAGACTTGGCTGGCGCAGCACGGAGGCGCACAGCTGGGGCACGCGGCGGCGCCAGTCGTCTGCCGCGGCTATGACGTCACTCCTCCGGAATGCGCAGACCGGCGAGGCACGCGCGGCGGCGGTGGAGCGCGCGCCGGTGGCGGCTTCGTTGCGCCAGCTGTGCGCCGTGTGACGTCACTGCTCCTCGCGCATGCGGAGCACGGCTTTCCAGGAGCCACGCGAAACTGCTCAACCTCGGCCAGTGTAGCTCACGCTACAAAAGGGAGATATCAAAAGATCGTCGCGGGCGTCGAAGTCGGCGAGACATCAGGATCGGACGCTGAGGCGAAACTGACCTGGCTGGCTGCACGCAGCGCGCCTTTGTACACGTGGGCTTCTGGAACATTCGGCGTGGAACGTACGGTGCGTAGAACTTTCTAACCTCGAATCAGCAAGACGGTTTCTCGAATCTTCACCAGAACATCACATTACAGCGTCAACAAAAGCGTGTAGACGCGGCCCGGAATCAAACCCTGGCCTTCTGCGTGGAAGGCAAGTGCGATAACCGTTAAACCACGGGCGCGCTTTCTTTATTTTTTTTATTTGAACTTTTATTTACATGTGTATGTACACAGCTAATATCTATTTACATATGAATCTCTATATAGTTATGTATGATGAGCAGTTGAGTGAAATATTCATGATTTTGACGATAAATACACAGCACACTTTATTTCTTTCTATTTATTTATTTATTTCAGTACCCTCAAGGCCCGAGGGCATTACAGAGGGGAGGGGCAAGTAACAAACCATAATACAAAAAATGAGAATAAATACAAAAATGTATACAATAGAAAAAGCAGTCAGGGTGCCTGCTGACAAAAATGGCTGTTTAATGCAGTTCTAAAAGAATCAAATGATGATATAGATACTAAAGATGCGGGAAGGTGGTTCCACTCCGATGACGACCTGGGGATAAAAGAGTCGAGGTAGGCGGAGGTGCGACACTGAGGAATTCCAACTTTATACTGATGATCAAGGCGAAAGGAGATGTGCGGGGGAGGGAGAATAAGTTTTTCTTTTAGAGTAGGGATAGAGAAGTAAATTTTATGAAAAAGCGATAGACGAGATACTTTACGGCGCAGAGAAAGAAGGGGCAAAGATAAGTTAGATTTCATGGATGACACACTGGCTGAACGATGATAATTACAAAAGATAAACCGCGCGCCACGGTTCTGAATGGCTTCAATGTTAGATACGAGCGTGGTGTGACCGGGATCCCAGATTGCTGCAGCGTACTCCAATTTAGAGCGTACCAGGGTTTTGAATAAAAGTAATTTTAGTGACACTGGTGCTAAAGTAAAATTCCGTTTTAAGAAGCCGAGCATGGAGTTAGCGTTAGCAGTGATATGATCAATGTGAACGTTCCATGACATGTTATCTGTAATATGAACTCCAAGATATTTGTAGGAAGTTACGATTTCCAAGGGGAGGTACCAAGGGTGTATGAAAGTGGTGATGAGTTACGTCGAGATACACGCATCGCTTTGCATTTGTTAATGTTAAGAGACATACACCATGCGTTGCACCAGTCCAAAACAGTGTCTAAGTCAGTCTGAAGAAGTTGAACATCCGAGTTATTAGTGATTTCGCGATAGATGACACAGTCGTCCGCAAACAGACTAACAAAGGAAGACAGATTCTGAGGTAAGTCATTTATGTAGATTAGAAATAATAGAGGACCTAAGACGGACCCCTGTGGGACGCCTGAGGTGACGGAACTGAGGTGAGAATTAGCTTGATTAGTGAAGACAAATTGAGATCGATTTGTTAGAAAGTCTCTAATCCAGGATAAAACGGTTGGGTCAATGTTAAGTTTACTAAGTTTGAGGAGTAGAAGCTTGTGGGAAACTTTGTCAAATGCTTTGCTAAAATCAAGAAAAACGCAGTCAACCTGGGATCCACGATCTAGAATAGAAAGTAGGTCGTTAGTAAAAGACAGCAGTTGAGTTTCGCACGAAAGAAGTTTACGAAAGCCGTGCTGAGAAGGAGTGAAAAAAGAATTATATTCTAGAAAGTTAACAAGGTGCGAGTAAATGACATGCTCCATAATTTTGCAGGGTGTACAAGTAAGGGAGATAGGCCGGTAGTTATGAGGACAATGTTTGTCACCTGATTTGTGAAGTGGAACCACCTTTCCTATTTTCCAGTCATCGGGAAGCGTAGAGAAGTAGAGCGATTGTTCAAATATTTTGCACAGAAAAATAGAGCTATATACTTTAGTTTTTTGCAGAAACGTAGATGTAATGTTGTCGACACCAGAAGATGATGATGACTTTAGATTTTCTATTAGCTTAACTATGCCGTCAAAACCAAAAACTAAGGGGTCCATAGGCAGAAAGCTGTAGGAAGGGCACATTGGGAGACAACAATCAAAATCATAAGAAAAGGTATTAACAAAAGTATCATTTAGAACATTGGCACACTGACTACTCGGTATGACACCACCATCTAAACCTGTAAGTGATATGACTGACTCTTTTGATCCATTCACAACATTCCAGAATTGTTTAGCATTTTTAATCAGCATTGAAGGTAAGGTATGATTGAAAAATGTTAGTTTTGCCTTCGTAATTGCTGCCTTATATGCTTCAGCTGCGCAGTGATAAGCATCCCACCGTTCATCACGGTCGGAATGCTTTGCAGAACGAAAAAGACGTTTCTTTCTATTAGACAACCGTTTAAGTGTGACATTATACCAGGGGGACGTAGGGTTGGAGGTAATGGTTCTAACTGGAATGAAAAGTGCAATGAGTGAATTAACTTTGTTTTTGAACATATTCCAATTCTCATCAACTGAGCGCTGATCAAAGTTGTCTAAAAACATATCGAGGTACTCAGCTAGTTTGTTGTTGATTAAGTCGAAATTAGCTTTGTTGTAATCGTAATAATGTCTGACCGTTTTAGGAGAAACACGCACCGTTGTGCGTAAGTTGAAATGCAGTGTTAAGTGATCACTAATGCCTGGTAAATAAGTAACAGGAGAGATAAGATCAGGAGCAGTAGTAAGAATAAGATCTAATACACTAGCAGTTGAATCAGTAATTCGGGTAGGCTCTAGCACAACCTGAGACAGGCTAAAATCAGAGCAAAGGTTAAGGAAGTCTAAATTCTGCGAAGAACAGCTTACAGCAGAAGGAAACTCACCGGACCAATCAATCTCCGGAAGGTTAAAATCGCCTAGTAAAAACAGTGGTGTCAAAGGAAATCTAGAGCAAATAGCATTCAGAACATCATGTAAATCAAGAAAGAAACCTTTATCGGCATTAGGCGGTCGATAGCAGGCGCACAAAAGAACACTCTTATAAGTACACTGTAATCGTACACAAAGAAATTCGAGTGAGGTAGCAACATTTACGTAAAAAGATTCAAAAGATTCATTCACTGCTATTAAAACCCCGCCTCCTCTCCTGGACGTTCTGTCGCAACGATAAAAATTGAAACGCTTATCACTCTTCAAAATTTCACTGTCGCGGACTGTACTCGATAACCAAGTTTCAGTCAGCACTACAATATCACTTGATGATGAATCGATAAGAGAGGCGAGATCGTCGCGGTTTCGAATGACACTTCTTATATTAGTAAACAATACCGGAATATCATTAGAAAAACGAGACGGGTTACTACGTGTAGTTTTTTGTATTCTTCACGAAGCTGAGTCAGCAGGAATACTAGGGGCAGCAGCGTTATCTACATCATCAGTCACAACGCGCTGCGTGTAACTGGGCCGTGTTTCACAGACGTTATTGCTGTTTGGGCAGTAGATATAGCATTTATTGTTAATATGTAGTTTATTATACCGCAGTTTAAAAGGCACGTTCATCTCCTTTGCAAATTCAATGAGTTTCCTCCTAGCATTGCGTGTTTCAACAGAAAAGTCCTCCGCTATGGAAATGTTAGTACCGCGAAGTTGGGGTTTAGAAAGGAGAACTTTTTCTTTGGTCTTAAAAGAAGAAAATCGGACAACGACTGGACGGCACGTGCTGGCGTTAAAAACACGACCCAGTCTGTGCGCGCGAACGATACAATCAGAGGTGATGTCTATCTGAAGTTTGTCTTTAATTATTTCACATACTTTACTTTCCGACAATGACCACGTTTCCGAATGACAATCGGGGATTCCATAAAATATTAAGTTATCTCTGCGAGATTGGTCTTCCGACTCTGATAAACGTGCGCGTAGACTGGTGTTTTCTTCGGCAAGGGAGTCGACTGCTTCCCTCATGGCTTTTAGTTCATGTTGAACGCCGCCAATGCCGGAAGTCGCTTGCTCGACTGCGGACAGTCTGTTGTGGATATCTGTTACCTTATTTTCAATGGAACGTTGATTTGTCTTAATAGCGCTCACGTTGTTAAGAAGCCGGGATTGCCCCTCTTCAAGTCTGACTGAACGGGCGTTAAGGTCCTGAAGTAGTGAAAACATGTCGTTAAGTTGTTTTTCCTTAGCGTCAACCTTCGGGGGACCAGGATTCATCTCGATGTCACCGGAAAGAAGCAATTTAAGAAGAAATACACATTCATAAGAAGACGCCAAAAGCACTTGTGGGCCAGGAAGTACCAGAAGACAGAGGTTGTTTGTCTTTTTACAGTACAATGATGGAAATGCACCAACCTGCATGAAGAAGCGAAATGGGTTATCCGACTGCATAGCTGGTACATTCCTAAGCCCACTGAAGGATGAAGGGGGTCGCCAGCTGCTTTTATCTTGAGGTAGAGATGATGCAGACGTCGATGCCGATGGCCTGTTGTGCAGATGATGGGGAAATAGCGGAATCCACGAAGCCGCGAAAAGACCACTGGTTGGCCAAACGTAGTCGATCACGGGCAGTGGCGTCACAGGGCTCGCCGGTGCTCGCATGCCATCCTCCGCACACCCCGAGAATGACGCGGTGAATCCAGCGCAAAGAACCGCCACGAGCTGCATGAAGAAGCGAAATGGGTTATCCGACTGCATAGCTGGTACATTCCCTAAGCCCTTCGTTATATATACTAACGAAACCAGGTGAAGGGTAACCTAGGAAAGAGACAACTATCTCCTACGGCTTGTTAGTGATCGGTTGCTGACTTCGTGGTAACGTTTTGGCCTATATAATGTCAGGTGAACGGCTGAGATTACACCATTTTTTTCCACTCCTCATTTTCGCAGATACTGAGCATTTTTCGGCCTACTGTGATTGCAATATTTTTTTTTTAATTTACCCATGAAAACTTGGTTATACCCCCTTCAGTGTCGACCCTCCTTGTCTTTCAAACTACTAAAGACGTAAGACTACAAGTGTATCAAGCACACTGTCAAGGTGATCGAAAAATAGCGATAGCGTAGTATCTTTTCCTCTACCTCAAAATCTTTCTTCAGCGTTCTTAAAAACACGTCCCAGAAACACACGGCATATACACAAATTACAAAAGCATGTGTGAATGTTTCAGTCGTCTTACACATCCTACAGTTTGTTATCCACTAATACTTCTATGCCTCGAGAGCAAGCCATTCCTTGACCGGTACAGTTCGAGAATTAAAGCGAGAAGAAGAATGTTTTACATTTTGGTAGTATTGGCATACGCTTAACTCTTTTCAACAAGTCCATTTTACTATTCAGGGAGGGATCATATGGAAGAAGCGATATAACGGCTCAGGGAACAGCGCTATCAACAACCTTTTGTGCTAGGCATCTTTTCGTGCACGACTCCAGGAAGGTTGGTTCTAAATCTCGCCTTCGAAAATTCCAGGGTATCAGCCACTTCTTTATAAAACTTGCGGTACGTTGGTATAACGACATGCTCTTGAATTGGTCATTTGAACTCAAAATACGTTGTTCAGAAATACTTAATGCCAAGTTTTGAAAAACGGCTGCGGGTTCCTGAAAGAATTTCCAACAGCAATACACCACAAAATGCTGCCTAATCCAAGACTGCATCTTCGATAGAACGAAACAAATTGGATCGTCTCATGGGTTCATATGTCGACTTCCATATAAACGTCGCGAAAATCTATTGAACATGTCAACGGTCCTCCACGAACAGTGTATGATCTAGGAGGTACATAAGTTTTGGCGGAAGATGTTACACAGCTAACTCGACCCAATATTGATAGATACATATATTCCACATGCGAGCAGCCGATTAACTTTAGTTCCGACACTGTCCTATAGCTTGGGATTGTTCACAGCACACAGTGAACACCCAAAAGCTCTGAGTTTCTGAGTTGACCATGTGATGTCCACATATCTAGACGGCATTGTTCCCCACATCCCCGCACTACAGGCGAACGTTTTCCCTGTTCACCGACGTCGCACAGAAGTCTGAAACACACTCCATTGACTTCTTTTATGCTAGGCTTATCAGAACACAAGCATCAGATCGTCCGCGTAAGCTGAAGTTTCACTTCTACAGGTGGAGTCGGAACTCTGCACCTTGCTGTTGTTTATGATATCTCTACAAAGTGGTTCCATATATAAGTCAAACAGTAGTGGTGAGAGGGGACACCCCTTGACGTACACTGAGCATTGTACTTGAATCGGTCTTGGAAGAGATTCGTTTATAATTATCGTGTCCTTATGTTTTTATAACAAAGCTGCACCTTTCTAATTTCGTTACCTACCTGGATATGCTTCAAGATAGAAAAAAGAAATGCATGTTCTACTCTAATGCGAAGCACTTTGCCAGGTCGTGGATCTGTAAGTTAGCTGCTACCTTCTGTCTGTTTGCTGGGCATAGATGTAATATCGCACCGTACAATGTGCAGATTTGTTTGAATATTTCTTTTTTTTTGTATGGAGCAAGTTTGGTGGTCGCCCACGATTTCAGCTATCACACTCAGTGTAGTCGACCCTGCAATTAGTCTTGGCGAAGATTTCATAGTCGCAGTTCAGAAGAGCTAATTGGTCTGTATCCTCCAACCTGTTAGTAGCTTGCTATGCATCTTTTGACTTCGGGATTAGTACTATGCTTGAGCTTTCTCGGAACGATGGTGGTAAGGAACCATTTTCCCGTAACACTCTGCTTCTCTAAAAACACTAAGGAGTTGACAACTTGTTCGCTTTTCCGCACATATTTCTGTGCCGGCTGGCCCGGGTCTGTGAGCCTGGAGCGCTTTCGGTTTTTCCATATTAGCAATATTTGCTCTCAATTTCCAAAGCGTTGAAATCGTTGTTCGAACTTCTTGTCATCTCAGTGGGGAGGGTCGACATGACCTAGATATTATTTCCTTGCTCATTTTTGCGGTGTTTAAGTCTGGTCTTTCGTGAAAACATATCACTCGCTGTGTCGATTTCTTGTGGTCGTCAAGAGAAATAGGCTCCGAGCTCCAGGGAAGACCCGTCAACCTCCAGAATTCCATTTACGCAGAACTTCTTTTATTTTTCGGCCCATATATCTCCTTTCCTCGCCCGCGCCCGCGCGGCACCGGGAGCTTTCCGCACCTGTTTGCCACGAGTCGCCTTTGTGCGGCTCGTCTCACATGCCGGAAGTTTTAGCAAACTGTCTGCACCCGACAGTGCGCTCTCGCGAGGCAAAAACAAAACAACATTAAAACAAATACCACGCTTCCGAGATATGCACGCTGAGTGAATAAATGTGTACATACACGACGCTAAATAAGAAGACACCCTATTATTATTCCCCTTTTTAAAAATTACCGTGCACGGTCCCAGTACAAAACGAA
>JAZHYW010009063.1:0-15867 GCA_037355805.1 Ixodes ricinus
GCGTCGCGGGCGTCGATGTCGGCGAAACCACAGGATCGAGCGCTGGGGCGAGACTGACTGCGGTTCGCCACGCGGAGCGCCTTATGTACATCCGTGGGCTTCGGGAATAATCGGCCCAGAAGGTTCGGCGTGTAGAACTTTTTGACATCGAACAAGCAACACGGTTCTCGAATTTACCAGAACATTACATTCTATGTCAACAAAAATGCGTCCCAGCGGCCAGGAATCGAACCCTGTCTTATCGCGTGGTAGGCAGGTGCTATAACCGTTAGGCCACGCGCGCGCTGCCTACCAGCAGGCTGCTTGCGCGGCATTACAATAATAGACGAAAAAAACATCTCGGACAAAAGCGAATTGTTCTCGAGTCCTCTTTCTGTGGCAGTGCAGTCAAAGATATGGTCGCGCCAGACCTCGTTCATTTTTGCTTTGGTTGACTCTGCACTCCCGCATTCCTCCTCTTCTCGGAAATGCCACTGAACGTTAAGTCAAAGTGTATTACTATCTGAAACTGATCTTAAGATAACAAAATAATTGCTTGAAGCAACTTAAAATAAAAAAAATTAAAACGTATTGAAAATCTTTAAAAATCAGTAATGAGATAAAACATAGTGTCTATGTTTTAGTGGATTTGGATTCTATTTTTAAATGGTGTGAGCTATGGTCAATGGAACTAAACATTAACAAATGCAAACTAATGCGCATGGCCCGTAAGGTTACTTTTACTTCTACGTATAACCTTAATAACACAACACTAGAGCTTGTAAAGTCTTATAAGTACTTAGGAGTGATCCTGAGCTCCGATCTTTCCTGGAACTTACATATTAATTATGTGACTAATAACGCTAACCGTATGCTTGGTTATCTTAAACGTAACTTTTCTCTGGTCCCTTCATCATTAAAACTATTCCTTTATAAAACATTAGTGAGGTCAAAGCTTGAATATGCAGCCTCCATCTGGGATCCCGGTACCACCTACCTTACTGACTCACTCGAATTAATTCAGAACAGGTCCACGCGTTTTATTCTGGCCAATTATAATCGTACCGCTAGCGTAACATCCATGAAAAATACTCTATCTCTACCCAGTCTCGCCCATCGCCGAAAAATTTCTAGTATTTGTCTCTTTCACAAAATTTTCCATCACAACACTGTACTCAAAAATCAACTAATACCCCACCATCGTTTGTTTCAGCACGCCTGGATCACCGCCACAAAGTAGGCGTCCCATTTTGCAATTATAACAAATATTTCGCATCATTTATACCCAGAGTCTCGAATGAATGGAATCATCTACCTGCATCACTCACATCGATTATTGATAGTGTTCTTTTTTGTTCAAATGTTTCAAACCATGTATTTCCCGTTGTTTAACTATTTTGTATTTTCAACTGTTATTTTTTATTGTTGTCCCCGTTTGTTTAACTATTTTGTATTTTCCACTGTTGTTCTCTTTTTCTCACCACTCCCCTCTGTAATGCCTCTGGCCCTGAGGGTAAAATAAATAAATAAATAAATAAATATAACCTTGTTTACATGAATGCGACTTCAGCGCATCGACTCCACTCATCCTTCCAACAGAGACGACGCGGCAACGTTTAAATAAATGCTCACCAAACCTACGCGAAAGTGGCACCACGCTATGTCAAAACTCCGCTTCTGGTGCCAGAAGCGGAAGTTAGAGCTCCGCTTCTGGCAACAGCCGTATCACTTGTCCACGTTTCCCAGTGCTTCGCGCGCGGAACCCCTTTTGACGCAATCGAAAAGCGTTAAGGTCGTGCCCGCTGCCTTCAATACTGTGCGAAATTTATAAGACGCGGGAAACACCCAAACCCAAGAGCTTTGTGCTTCGTACCAGGTCGCTGGAGTACTCTGCGACAGAGGCGACGTGCGTGCGCATATTCTCGCACGCTACGCCACTTTGAGGACGTCACCGCGCTTCACCCAGGCAACCACAAACGGACCCCGAGGCCGAAATGATCCGGCGCATGCATTAACGTCATCGAGATGGAAGCTGCTCGTTTTGCGGCACCATGCAATGCTCGGAGTTTTTGGCGTCGTTCGTGCTTGCGCCGAAGCCTCTGGGGATTTCCTCGGGCACTGAAGTTGAAATTCGCGATGCTTGGCTGGACGGGGGCCGCCCTTACGGACTAGCTACACTACACTCTCAACAAAAGGGTAGTCGTAGGGTACGACCTTTGGGGTAGTAAGAAGCCGTCACAGATATCGCTACCCCCCATTAGTTGTTGGGGAGGAGGAGCGACCGCGAGGCCGCAAGCGGTTAACTTTAGAACTACACGGATGGGGACAACAAATGCAATGACTCAGTGCTCGGCCGACATAACCGAACGCGGCGTCAGCATTCGGCTGGAGTTCGTGTTCTCCGGTGAGGGGGAGGAGGTGCTCTTTTGTTTTTACTTCAGGCCTGCACGAACATTGCAGCATGCACGGTCCCAGCTCAGCACAAAAGCCGAAGTGGGAGCAAGCTCGCATTCTCTGAGGATAGATCCGGCACTTAACGTCGTTTCGTCGATTGTTAGTATTTTTACATTAAACTGTGCCCCGCGCTCTATTGTAGAAGATGGCATG
Source organism: Ixodes ricinus (assembly GCA_037355805.1). Taxonomy (NCBI): domain Eukaryota; kingdom Metazoa; phylum Arthropoda; class Arachnida; order Ixodida; family Ixodidae; genus Ixodes; species Ixodes ricinus. Next base: position 2,587 of record JAZHYW010009063.1, read on the forward strand.
GACGAGCCCATAAAGCATCTGGGCATGTGCACAGGCCTTGTGTTGAGTAAACACCGAGTATAGGGACAACAAACGGGTCAGAGCGCCCCCTTTAGTTCGATATCCTGCCCAATACTAACGACCCCATTGGTAGTCACACGGCACGTAATCAACAGGTAGTCACAGTGAGCACACCCAAAAGCAACATGGCGGCTGCAAGCGACAGGGGAGCAATACGAGTAAGGCCTAGCGAGCTGGACTGCTTCTTTTAAAATATGATTCTCAGGTGCGTACGCCCGTTCGCTGTCTTTCGTGCGCACTAAAGCGCCCCAAAAAGCGTCTCGAAGCACCGGCATCGCACTTAGTGGAGGGTTCGCGGGTTTGTCCGTGACTGCTTTCGCGCACCCGGCTGCATTTGCTTCGCGTACAGAAAACATTCAAAGAAGGAATCGTATAGCGACAAATGGAATGACGTCTTTATTGAACAGAGCATCTGCTTGCTGTGCTTGCCGTAAGTGATCCGGCGTTTTCGGTTGACAGCGGCGAGGCGAAACATCACCGATTCAAGCGGCGTCGGTTCCGATCGTTCAACGCTCCTGCCCACCTGTTAGCATTCGTGATCCACTTTGAAGTCCCTGGTAATCTTCACCGCGTCTGTGGACGCACTTGGCGTTATACACCGCACGGAACACCCATTCAACTGGCTATGGGACTGATCCCACTGGGACGAGAGGCCGAGAACCGAACTCTCCATAGCCCCTATAGGCTGCTCCGTAGAGGAGTCATGGAACGCCTCCATGTTTTTCACAGAAGTAAATAGACATATAAACGCGCGACTCCTTGAATCAGGCGGCGACAAGCGCCACCTAACGGACAGCGTTCAAAAAAAATTCACAGTCTGTTTTTGAGCGCTTCGCCAAACTTGCACATGTGTATACACATCACACGTCACACATTCGCGACATACAGGAATCATATGCATTTTGTACACGAACGTTTTAACAAACAGTATAAAAGGTACAACATGAGATATTGACACTCTACCCTACTGAAAAAAGCCATTTGGCGGCTATATGAAAGTAAACGGGTTTATACCGGCAACAGTTTAGCCATACCGGTCACCAGCTTGTCAAAGGGGTCGCCCTATGGATCAAAGGGGTCCCCCGTATGAGCCATAACGGTCACCTATTTGGGCAAAGCATGTCACTCGTCTGATCAAATGGGCCACTCGTTCGAGCAAAGTTGCGGCACGTTTACTTAAACCGGTGACCATATTGCACAAACGGGTGCCCGGTGACCGGAAAACTGTACCGGTTTAATCAAACGGCTCTCCGGAGCCTGTTTGATACTGAACGTATAGATGGGCGGCATGGGCACGCGTATTTTAGCCGTGGCAGCGTGTTTCCGGAAAGCCGCGGGAGCGCCGATTTATTGGTTTACAATCGTCCGCGTAATGTAAGTAATGATATTTATATTTTGATAGCGCTGATGTTCGCTTACACCGCAACTGCAATAAGCGATTTTTTTATACGTAAACGTGCGACGTTGACGAGCCAATATTTTTGACAGAACTTTGTAAATTTGACGTTCTTTATTGCCTCAATTTACTTATTCACCTCGAATCTCTCTCGCAGAGGACGCGACCGCGTGAAAGAATATATTTCTAGACTCCATTTCACCTCAATTCAAGACTAAACGAAGATGACGCGCGAACACGTGGCTGCGCGAACATCGAGCATTGCGAGGGTAGGCCCGCCTTTGCAGCAGTCAAATTACGAGCTCGCGCTGGGTGTTTTTTTCGCTCGGGCGAAAGCCAAGGTTCTGGCCGGCGCCCTTTCCAGCGTGCTGAAATACGCGCGTTTTGCCTGCTTTCCGAGGCTGCAAACGCGGCGGGCGGTGGCGATTCCAAGAGAGGAGGAAATCGCGTACACAGCGGTTGGCGCACCCTCTCCCTAGCATTGACTGCATTGTCACAAATAGCTAACCGCAAGTGTTTTTTTTTAGATTTTATGAGGAGAGGGGGGGGGGGGCGTTTCCCAGTCTCCTGCGCCTTGACCTCGCCGTCGCCCCCTTCGTCCTCTCTGGTCAGCTCTGTCACGTGACAAGAGAGAGGAGAGGGCACGCTACACGCTGATAAGCATATCCTGCAGCGCGCGCACTGGCAGTCGCTTTTTTGTCTGCTTGTTGTCCGTTGCAACTTCGTTTGTCCTACCTGCCTCGATCTGTCGCCTTTCCCTGCGGTCTTATTAGGATATCTCTCGACAACGTATGGGATGTGCACCAAAGCTATCAGTGTTCGAAAAGTCCTACGCGTATATCGGGAACGAGCGATTCTTCAAAGAAGTCAAGAATTCTTGCGGTTTGGTGGGGTTCGGCAAATGACAGCGTGTGCGCCGCATCGTGTTGAAACTTCAAGGAAGCCTCCTTCTCGTTTTAGTGTTTGTGTGGTTGTCCTGCTTTGACCGTGTCGACATTTATCTTGGATTACACCTTTCAAGTCCGCTGTCATTATGGTTAGTGCATTCCTACCTACGTGTTGGCAGCGATTGACCATTCTTCTACGTTTTCACGTCTAGATTATCTATAGAATTGTGCAGCGTCTGTTCTCCCGGCAGCCGGGAGAATAAATTTTCCGAAAGTCTGCCATTATAGTCTACAATTACTTCGGTTCTTGTTTGTTTTCCAATCTTCTCAGTTGTATAAAAGCTTAGAGTGCCTCTTCACATTTCACAGATAGCCTGCACGTCTCTACTTGTCTACGGAATAGGTGTAATAAACTTTATGAGAATTGAAAACAATTTTCGTGCCTGTTTTCCTGCCCATTAGCAATCATATACGCGAGCATATTTATTCTACGTGCTTCCTCCCTGACATAAATAGGCTTATGAGTTTCGGGATGTCTTAAATAAGTTTAAGATAAGCAACCTTCCGGACGATGCCCAATTAGGGCTTGAAAATAATTTTCCTTTCTGAATGGCGCGTTCAAATGTGCGTTCACGTGGCTGGTCGAACGGGCACCCGTATCGAACGAGCACACCGAATCAAACTGGCACCCGTATCAAACTGGCACCCGTATCAAACGGTTGCCGTTTCAAACGAGTACCTGTATCCCATAATCACGTTTGATCCAACCAGATCGACCAGTTTGCCACCCGTTTAATTGAAACGGGTCGACCAGTTTGCCACCCGTTTGAATTTCAAATGTTTTTTTTAAGTAGGATACATTCCTATACACACGACTAGTCGACCTCACCAGCTTATATACTGCTGTATTTTCTGTGACTGATTAGGATGGTGACCACTGTCATATTTTGCATAAATATGAAAAGACTGTGCAAGATTTACTCGTACATATTATTTTCCTCTACTGCCCTTAGGAAAGCGCTCGTATCTCTAATGCAATCTTTTGCCAAAGTGAACTGCAGGTTATAAATAAATTTGAATAGTAGCTTCACGTCACGTTTTGATCAGTTTCGATTTCTCGCTAGCCTACACTTCAAGTATACGGAAGCCTTTTTAATTAATTGTATTAATTATCGAAACCAATTTCTGCAATCTCAACTTTCTGAACACGCTGATGCATTTTCTTTTCTCTTTTTACATATCCGAATGACTTCAGCGGCGGTTGAGTACACTGAGCACGCGCAGGTGATTCTAGCGAAGCCCGTCCGCCGGTCCTCCCCAAAACGTTGTTTGTTTTCTTCTTTTCACTGCAATTGTTTCTGCTCAAGCGCGTGTCTTTCAAGACCTCGTTTACATGAAAGCGACTTCAGCGCATCGACTCCACTTGTTCTTCGAACGAAGCCGACGCGGCAACATTTACATGATTGCGCACCAAGCCCTACACGAAGGTGGCGCCACGCCGTGTCAAAGCTCGAAGTTATGCCGTTCTGGTGGTTCCGGAACGGCATAAATTGAGTCAGTATTACATTAAAATAACCCTTCTTTTGCGGCAACCATCTTTTCTTCAGGCGTTTTCCTTAAACATTTACAACGATCTACGTCCACTGCGTTAACACTATGATTTAGTTTCTCATTCCTCTTTACGTGGCGAGATAATTAAAACACTTCCTTATACTTCGTTTCAGCTTCCGTCCGAGCGCAGCCAAAGGCTGGGGGACGGTTCGAAACTTCGAGAAGAGCATTCCTACGCACCACAAAGTAGTCCGCAAAAGTATATATATATATATCTTTTTTTTTTTATATAGGTGTTTTGTGCGTAAACGTTGCACAATATTCCTGATGTGTAATGCTGAGAATGATTTGCAACTAAAGGAATGAATTATCGGAAGTTTATGTCTTCATTATTATATGTCAATGTATGTGGTTTGGTGAAAACACGTACATCCGCTGGCAACACTGCTACAGCGCTCGCTCGGTTTTTCTGTGTGATTTTATTCCCGTAATGGTTGAATCATGTGCTTCTCTGCTTTGCTCACCGAGTCGTTTCAAAACGTCCTTTCGCAAAGACACGTTCGGGCGTTAGGCGCGAAAGGTCGTGATGAATGTCTACTTTCAAATTCGGCAGGAGACTCCGGCCGCGTCGTACCGCGAATGCGTTGTAAACAAGAAAAGCGTCCGGGCCACTACAATTCACTGATACGCGGCGAAATCAGGGCACTTCTTTACCTGCCGGTCACGTTGAACGCCGAGAAGCTGGTGGAAAGGCCTGCGCCTCGAGCCCCGGTATATCCAGAAAATACAAGGAAACATCAACGGTCGGGTCATCGGGCACCTTGCAATGTGTACTTACATCTCGAAACTATGCCGAAATGCAGAACAGGATCGAAAGCTCGGACACAGACGCCAGCGGCCAGCCTACGTACTGACATCTCCTATGACTAAATTTCAGAACGTAAAAGGGCACGTTTTAAACCTGTAGCAGACGATACCGTTCATACACCCGTAGCAGACGAAATACTCGGCGAGCGCGGGCGGCGCTGACGACCAGCGGCGAAGCGGAGTGATACAAAAGTGCACGCGAGATCGCGTGACCTGTTGCCGGCGTGTGATTGGCTCCGGCCACACGTAGCTTTGGCTGCGCTCGGACGGAAGCTGAAACGAAGTATAGTTATCCAAGAATATGCCAGAATGTTTTTTTTTTTTAAATTTTGATTGGAACACATTTTGAGATGCAGTCACTGACTAACGTGCAGAATTTGCTGAGTAACATATCAACGTCACAGACATTACTTAGGGCAACAAAATCATAAAAATAAAAACTAATCAAATCAAGAATGGAAACGTCATCTACTGCTCTAGAAAATCCCAGAAAGGTGACATTTTTGGGATTTGCATGTAGTGCACGAATATTAAGCGCCACAAAACAGCACTGTGATCTGATAGACCCTTTCTACAGAACACTCAAAACCAGACAAAGTAATGCTATGACTAAGGAAAACGAGATCAAGAATTGAATTATCCTTAGTACGCTGATGTACCACTTGATCGAGATCAAACGACACGGCGATATCAGCTAGAGCAGACTTTGAGACTTTAGCTGGACTCTGACTCAAGTATAGGAAGGCCGTCTGCTAACTTGGGCCATTTCAGGTGGCACTACAGTCGACGCGCGGTGTAAAAGAGCAAAACATAAAGATAAAATGTGTTGGCATCAGAGGAGAGGGGCGAATAAGTCACTAACTTTTAGAGCGCAGCTCTTAGGCGCCCGTTTCCGGCTTGAGCGGCGTCGCCGTCGGCGTAACCGCGCGGTGCATGATGGGCAAATTTCCCTGCTATATTTAGCGGAAAATTTTCCCCGCTAAATCTAGCGGAAAATTTACCCCGCTAAATCTAGCGGAAAATTTTCCCACTAAATTTAGCAGGGATAATCCCCCACCTCGAGGTCACGTGACCACCAGGCCACGTGACCCCCTTCCCCAAGGTTACGTGACCCCTCCCCCCGTGCCTTCCCTCCTCCTCAAAAGCTGCGCTCTAATTCGGCGTTACAGGGAGTTGTAAACGGCTTTCATTTATTTAATCAAGGGCATTTTGTTAACATCGCCCTACATTTCTCGGCCAGCTCGGTCGCTTGTGCACGGGTGACTCAATCGGCTGGGTGTTTGTCTTTCTATTCTCCTTGTCCCTGCCGTTTCCTCTTTTTAGAATCATGGCATATTCAACATACAAAAAACAACCTGAACCGTCGATAGGTACTCTCCCATAAAGTCATAATCACGGGCTTCGAAAACTCACAAAAAGAAGAGGACGAGTTAAATGGCAGCGACAAGGAGAAGAACAAAAATTCGAACACTCAGCCAAAAAGGTCACCCGTGAACAAGCACCTCAGCAGGCCACGAGCGTCGGAATATTTAAACATAGTTTGTTAGAATACCTGTACCTTCTTTTATTACACCTAGGACTGTATTCAAAGTGACGCAAATGTATAGAGCGGTTTAAGTTAATTCAAATATTCAAATTTGCGTTTTATTTACGTTATTTAAGAGCACGCCGACCTCCTGTCTGGACTTAGACACGACACTATTAAGAAATACGATATAGCTTTTCCAATACTGGAAACTCCACCGAAAACCTATGGCAGCGGCAGCGAAAGTGAAAGTGGCGCATCTACCGCACTGGGAATCTGCGGAAGCAGACAACGCAATTGAAAGGTATAGGTTCCGCGACGGCCACGAACATTGTGAGCTCTGTTTCGTCACCCCAAACGCTGGAATAATTCATCACGATCAGTTGGCTTGCAACGAGGAATCCGCTGATCGCCACTGCAACGGCAATCAAATAACGAGGCGGGCAGAAACAAAAATAAGCTGTTTATTTAGCCGTCCCAAACGCTACTCAGGAGATCACACGCGTCTGAAGCGCCTTTGGAAAGCGGAAAAAAGGCGTTTGGCTACTCGAACTGAGTCGTTAGAGGTTACTCTTGATTCGTTATAAACTGCGTTGTCGCAATTTTCTTGCTTGGACTGGTGATTAATAAAACGTGCGCAACCAGTATGTTTAAATTACCAGACCGAGCGCACCATGCATCTGCAGCATTTAAAAAAACGAGAAAAATGGCCCCGCAAACACTTTCCGAACATTGCAGAAAAGGTGGAATTCCATCCCAGAAGAAAATAAAAAAAATGGTGAACAGTCGCGAACAACAGCGAATAAAACAAAGAATTTAGCAGACTATGCAAATATATAAATCACCCAGCCAAGACCTCCTTCAAAGACAACGATAGCGCGGGGCGACGGTGGTAGGAGCATTGGAAATTAGCAGGAGGAGCTCGTCGTCGGTTTAGAGTCCCACAACAAACACTGCGAAAGCAACGCAACGAAACTTTTGAAGACACAAAAAAAAGCTTCACTTTTCATTTTCAGCTGCACTTCACGTTCTTTTATCTGCTTTCGCGGAATCGGTAGGAACTAAGAACAAAACGGAAAAAGAATATCGCAGTCTAGCTCAGAGTACTCGGTAAATAAAGCACTGGAGCAGGCTTGTGGACTTGGAGGCAAATAATTAACACTGAAAACGAATAGCAATAATTTGACCCTCCTGCTATTAGAGCTACGAAGCCAAGATGCTTTGAACTTAACAAACATCACCTGACTCCCAGAGTGGGGCGCTTCCTCGAACAGATCCCGAACGGCGCGTCCGCTCGTCGTAACTGTCTGTGTTCGTTGTTGTGGAGGCCTGGGACCCTCGGGGACCGCTCTGAGTTTCATGTTCTCGCGGAGTACACCATAAGGCAAGTTAGAGATCTCGTGGCATTTGTGCGTCCGGCTTTGCTTCAAAATCTTTCTTATTTATTGCAATATATGACAGGCGATGAAGTTATACACCGTATTCTAACGGTTTCTCCTTTCCGTCCTTCTCGGACAATGTAGCTACCTTTATTTTTGTGGCAAATACAACCCTTGCTTCTTCATTGCCGTTTTTCACGTCGATTACTTGAAGAAGGACGTCCACCTGAAACGAAGAGTGGTCCTTCCTGTCCACGTCTTTTTTCGAGAAGCACAACCATATACTTGTGATTTCGTGTTTAAGCTAATTCTGCTCGGCAGCGACATCCATCCTCTCGGTTGCTTCCGACTACCTTGTTGCCTCCATGGTCTTGTTCAACCTGAGTGTCAACTCCCTTCGTTCCTTGTTTATTGGTTTTCGTGAACTCTATCCTACTACTGAATAATCCGCATCCAGGTTTCGCATGAAAATCTACACCCCTAGTTTTATCCCGCGCTGAAAGCGTTTACAATCACTCTTAATATCACAAAATCGTCTAGTCACGCTGCGTTAATAAAGCGTTGGCGCCGACAAAGTTATACCTAAAGGGCGTCCAACTTCGCACCGGTTTACCCTCCATCACCCATCCTCGAAAAAATGATTTGACCAACTCCTCCACTAAGCTGGCTTCAAGGTAAAAAAGGGCATCCAGAATTTCGCCTCAACCACTGCGCTGAGCTCCGTGATGAACTTTCACGCACGAGGTCCACCCTGCAAAGCTGCGACAGTCCTCCTTTTAATACATAATCCCGCATCATCACCGATAAGATCCGGCGACTCAATGATTTCCTTCATTCGGACCTTCAAACGACAAGATCCAACGAAGTTCGCCCCTCCACCATCAAGGTTGGCATGACCCTTTGAATACCCCGTACACCCTAGTGGTGACCATTCCGGACGACCTACCTCTTATTTTACCTAAGCGTTCCTTGCTTTCCAAAGGTCAATATTTATTGCATAACCTCCGAATGTCTTCTGACCTTTTCGCTCTTCACGCGTAATTCGGGCAGTTCTTCCGACGCCCTCTTCTGGATGCTCACTTCTCTACAACAACATTCTGCATCTGGATTTACACACTGCATTTCCGAACTCATCAACCCTGAGCACTAGCATATCTGGAGTCCCCCAGCGTCGAAGCACCCTGAGACAGACAATAACATCCGCGCTTGCCGCAACATTCTAGAACAGTCATCTCCGTCTCTGGTGTCCTTTGCATACAAAATCAACCGGAACAAGAAACTGCCCTAACGCTACCTCCAAAAACGTAACGGCAGAGAGATCAAACCTGACCGATAGAGCTGGTGTGATTGTCGTTTGGTTGAAAGACCTATTTAGGGAGGAAGACCATCGTCAACTCTCTGTTTCCAGCTTCTACAAACCCCTTCTGTCAGTCACCACCGACCAATATCAAGAATTAGTTCAATCTACAATTCAAGATGCTATTGACACCAACGCGTTGTCATCTCCCGCCCGCCGTTTTACTGTAAATCATCTCTGACTCTCATCGCTCATCCTTCTGCCAAAAGACACAAGCTCGGCACCCCCGGTCGCCCCAGTGTTTCTGCCATCTCTTGCCCTACTGCCTACATATACGCTTTTGCAGACTTTTTCTGCAGCCTATCGTCCAGACTTTGCCTAGCCATATAAAATGCACCACGCACCTCCTCCAACAACTTCATGCGATTCGCACTTAACTCCGACACCGCTCTCTTGAACATGATATCACTTCTCTTTACACTGTCATTCACCACCAGGACGGCCTTCTGGCACTGAGACATTTCCTTCATCGAAGAAAACCTCCGGACACTCCATTTTATATCATTATCCGACTTGCAGAGCTGGTGCTAAACCTTTACGCCTTCCAGTTAGACGGCTCTTTATTCCACCAGAAATGTGGGGTTGCATGGGCACAAAAATAGGCCCTTCTTTCGCCAAGCTTCTTTAAGGCGTATGTGGAAATGGCGCTTCTTTGATACCCATTTTCGAGCCGCACCCCCATTTCTGCGGCCGCCTACATCGACAACATATTTGGCTTTGGATCCCCCAGCACCATCGCCAACTTCATTCAGAGCGTCTCGGAAGCGCACTCTTTAATAAAATACACATCATCAATCTCCAAATCTCTGACTTCCTTGGACCTCTGCATATCAGTGGACAAGGGTATCTTCGAAACTCCCGTCCATTAAAAAACGCACCGACTCCAACAGCTACCTGTTCTATACCTCGTGCCACCCTCAATCTTGAAAAGACTCCATTCTATTCGCATAGTTCCTCCGCCTGTGGTGCAAATACAGTAACTTCGTTCACTTAGAAACAAAGAGACCAAAATTATTTCTTTCTTCGTCGACCGGGACTATACTCTCTACCTGCTGGGTGGGCGCTAAACGGCGGGTCTTCGGCACTTCCAGGCATGACGACCATTTAGCAAACACTAGTCATAAAAACAAGAAATACCTACACATTTACGTACCACCTTAAAGTCATAAAACTAGCGCATCGAGCTCCTCTCTGCAACATCTCATGTGCACATCTTCCAACTACAATTATAAGGCTCCTTCAGTCGCTTACCGCCCTCCACCGAACTTAACACTCTCCTTGTCAAAAGTAGCTTGAAGCCAAAGTCAACCCAGTACCCAGTTGGAATAATACCAGAAGCTACGCCCCGTAAAGCTCCCAAATGCCTTACTTGCAAGCACCTTGGACTCCTAACAGCTTAAACATGAAATTCCCGACAACTAGACCCGCAAGCTGGCCAATGTCACCAACGTCATTTCTCGCACCAGCTGCCCAGACATTCTGTACATCGGAGAGACATACCGATGGCTGCACGAACGATTCCGTGAACACCGCCATCTCGTCACGCGACGATTGTCAGGAAACCTTCTTTCAGAACAATCCACACATGTAGCTGACTCTTTCTCGGTCTCCGGCGAGGTAAACATGCGCGTCTTAGTTATAAGATAAGGCTTCACCTCCCCCACGTGCGAATTAGAGAAGTAAACTGTCTTATCTTCAAACCTCAAACCAGAATTATTCATTGGTCTCAACACCAAACTTTCCTTCCCGTTCTAAATCTTCTATTTTTAGACGTTCACAAATAAATACTTTTTTCCGGCTATTTTGCGGTTCCGCAGAGGAAGCGACGGCCGCGCTTACACAGCCGCATGTTCGGCACTTGCGGGGTGCGAGTGCATGATAAATCGGGATTTTGGTCGGCGTAACCATAAATGGCCGCAACCCCCCCCGGCATGGATGCCGCTTCCACGATGACATAGTCCATTTCGAAGAATATATTATCCGCCTGCACTTCTGTTGTCTCAAGCAGCGTTATTGTTTTCTCTTCTGCATTCTTTCCTGTCGCCATCATATTTTTTAATTGCATCAGTTCGCCATTCCGGCTTCTTTAGGCTGTATAATGTCGGATATAGTGGGAATACTTCAATTCAGTCTCAAAAGCGTTGTTCATCAGTAGGGTTGTAGCCTTGGCGGATAAAGGGAAAACAGGGAAATGAAAAAAAAAAATAGAGAAAAACGGGGTTTTGGGGTGTGAGTATGTGTGTGTGTGTGGGGGGGGGGGGGGGCGTTTTGAGAGGAATTACCAAATGTTTCGAAATGGCCGCTTTTTTCTCTTTTTTTTTTTGAAGGGAAGGGGGGGTGGGGGCGGGCGAGTAGCTCTTGTCTTCGTGCCGGTTCGCGAACAACCTTCCGCTTAGACAGTTTCAGCATTTGGCAGGCTTGTGGATTCGGAGAGAAAGAAATTAACACTGAAAACAAATAACAATAACTTGTTCCTACTGCTGATAACAAACTTGTATTTTTTTCTAATCTTCTTAAATCAAATAGCTCCGAAGATAACAGGCGTCACCCCGACACCGAGAAGGGGGCGGGGGGGGGGGAGTCGGAGATCCCCGGGGACCATTTTGGTGTCGCGTTCTCGCGGAGAACGCCGTAAGGCAAGTTCGAGATCCCTTGGCATTTGCGCGTCCCTGCTTTTCTTCTTTAATTTGTTTTTGTTATTCACTGCAATATATGACAATCGAAGAAGCTTCGGCTGCGTCTTCTACTGGTTTTGCATTCCCCTCACTCTCGGCCAATGACCTACCCTCTGTTTTTGTGACTGTACTATTCTTGCTTGTTCCTTGCTTTCTTGACGTCTATCGCTTAACTAAGGGCGACCGCCCGAAACGTCGGGCATACCTTCCTGTCAACGTCTTTTTTAAGTAGCACAACAATATATTTGGGATTTCGTGGTACACATCGTCCATCTGACATGGAGTATGCTGGTTCTTGTGAGCAATGGTGCATTGTTTCTTTTCTTGATTTGTTCTATGGTTTGTCCTTTGACGCATAAACTACGCCTTGTTTGGTTTCGAACACACTTCCGGAATATCATGCATCCCTGTATTTGTTTCAGGTTGTGTGTGAGTTCATGTATGTAAAGAATGACCAAAACGTTTCTTTGATTTGTAGCTTTGGATAAAGCCTCATTTCCTGGATGTTGGATTTTCAATTTATAGAAAACTGTTTCAAAAACAGCAACCAAGAGAGAATCTGGATAACCAAACCCTAGTCGACGCCTAATCGGTTCTTCAAAACGTCGTTCAAGTTGATGGTGAAATGACTTTTTTAGGGTGGAAAATAAGAGATGTGGCAACAATCCTTTTACGATTTTGGAATGCCCGGTGTAGTATGGAAGGAACCCGTGGCAGGAGCGTGGCTCATATCTGCAGCACACGTGGCCTTCTTTGAACTGAAGCTCCAGGTCAAGGAACCTGATGAATTTTGCAACGGGTAATTTATATGTGGCATTCAATTCTTGGCAACATTCTTTGAAGCACTGCTTAACTTTGCCTTCACCTATCCTCTCCTTCACTCACTTCAGTGTTACAAAAAAATGAAAATAAAATCATCCACATATCGGAAGATGGCCTTAATCCGCTATCCTCTAGTTTTCTTTCAATGATCCTGCCGCGAGCTACCAAATATAAATCGCAGAGTTGCGGAGCTACCGGGATTCATTACATACTTCAGTTCTCTGTGAATAATTTTGGCCATCATCTAAGAATTACTGTAGCGGTAAGCTAACATCCTAACAATTCGAAAATGGAATCTACGCTCACTCCGGCCGCATCTTGAAAAGGTGACACTCCGTGCTTCGCAATGCTGTTCCGTATAATTAGCATGAGTTTCGCACGTGGAATTGAACAATACATGACTTTTACGTCTCAAAAAAGCAAGAGGCAACATACTTTAAATTTAGCTGTAGAAAGTACATCAGATGTCTTGAGTTCTGAGTTTTGTAGGGGTCTTGGAACTGTTGTTCAGATGAGATGCTTAGCTAGAAAGGTTGAAATGGGGTCCTTCCAGGTTCCCCTTTCTGAAATTATGGAACGAAAAGGAATGTCTTTCTTATGTGTCTTGGCCGAAAAAAAAAAGAAACACATTATGATGACTTTCTTTTGTTGTTTTAACTTTGCAGGCCAAGCTGCTCAGCTCATTCCTTACTAAATTCCTCATAACGGCCTGTTTTGTTTCTCTGCTGCTCTTGTCATCAGATTTTATAGCGATACGTAATA